>VWZO01001195.1:69226-194226 GCA_013396975.1 Bucco capensis
TTCCTTTCCCCCCTCTTCTTTATTCCTTTCTTCTCCTTTCTCCCTCTTCCCAATTCTCTCTACCCCTTCTATGTTTTCAAAAAAACACGTGTGTGCATGCACAGACTCATATATGTAATACTCAAATTACAGTGTTTAAAAATCAAATTAGATACAAATATTACTGGAACCATCACAGACCCACTTTCAGGAGAAGGAAAAAAAAAATCCCTCTGTTTTGTGCTCAGCCTTTCACCACAAACACTGTTATTTTCTGAAAAGTCTCCTTATTATCAAACTCTAAAGCTGTATTGATTGTTACTAGATGGGAAAATCAGGTTGTATTGTCATTCCAGACTGTCACCTCTGGTCCAGGGCACAGCCTGTGCTGGCAGGTACCTGAGGTCCCCCGATGTGAGATAATGGTGGGGTTTGCAGTGGGGCTGGACCAGCTGTGGAAGGGCAGGAGGGAAGGAGGACATGGCAGGCACCTCACTTCCCCCCCCCACTCAATCAATAACACAACACAAAAGTTATTACAGGTTTGGGCCTTTTGGACTTCAAAGCTGCTTAAGCAGTATGTGGCATTAATTCCCTCCTGTACAAAAATGTAGTTGATAATCACCAGGCTGAAGAGAGGATTTAGGACTAGAACAGCAGATTTCCTCACAGATTACAGCCTAAAACCTGGTTTCTTGGGATAAATCGGGATAATTAACTGTAGTGAAATATGTTACCCTTGTTGATTTGTGCCCATGTGACACTTGGGTTGGGAACGACTGCAGGGAAAACGTTTTGCTGGCTTGCCATTCCACAGTGGTGGTGCAATCCTTAATGTCTAGATCTAGGACAAGAGGAAATGGTCTCAAGTTGCACCAGGGGAGGTTTAGATTGGCTATTGGGAAAAATATTTGCACAAAACCAGTTGTTAGGCATTGGCCCAGGCTGCCCAGGGAAGTGGTGGAGTCACCGTCCCTGGAGATGTTCAAAAAACATATAGATGTGGTGCTTAGGTTCGTGGTTTAGTGGCATGTTGGTGATAGGTTGACTATTGGACTTGATGTTCTTAGAGGTCTCTTCCAACCTCAATGATTCTGTGATATGTAAGGCTGATGATAGGGACTTGTCAGGAAATAATTTAGGCAGCAAGGGGCTGGTAGCTGAGACTCTGGACGAGTCAGTGCAATGATCTGCTGTCAGAGCTCAGACCTGTAAGGAACAATGTGTTTTATTTATATCTTACCTTACTGCCAACCACGGTTGGGTCAACTCATTTAATTTGGTTCTAACCCCTTTGTCACCACGTGTTAATAGGGAGCATGCTAAGCAACACAGCTCCATGGAGAAATGGCTCACCCCTCCACCATCCAGGGTACCTCAGACTAAGGAATGACATCACACTGATTGTGTTCATGATAGGAGTTTGAATTTCATCAAAGGATTGAGGAATCAAAAGGGTGAGATATAGAAGTCCCCAAGGGGTAGTGACACCCCTGGCTTTCCCTGCTGACTGTGACATCATACTACAGCCTTACACCTTTGGCTCCATTTCCCCCATGTAGGTGAGTAACAGCTTGTATGGATGCACAAAAGATTAACTAGATTTTTAACAGCCTTGAACAAGACAAAAAAAAAAAAAAGCTTTTATCCTGAAATTCAGAGTTGCAGACCAAAAGAGACAGAGTTTCTTTCCCTCTCCTCAAAATGTAACCACAACTTTTCATTACTGTAGTTTGGGAGGTTGCCTGCTATTCTCTGAAGGATGGGGCAGACATTTGTAAGGCTGCCATTTTTCTTCTAATCCTAAAGTAAAGTTCACATACCACCACAGCAAATGCACTGCCCAGATCTCCAGATGTCCTTGTGTCAAGCAGACAGCAGACAAAACATCCAATTAATATGTTTTGGTTTTCATGGTTATTTTATATTTTCGTGATCTCTATTGGAAAACAAAAGATTTATTGACAGAATTTTCATTTAAGATTCAATTACTACAAAAACAAACTGGAAAGTGGTTTATTGCATGCAACTGAGTACAGAAAAAAAAATGTAGGAATAGAAAAAAATTACAATATGCTTATAATCTGAAAATTTCAAAGAAGAGGTTTTATTAGTGGCCAGAAGAATTGTTTTTAGTTGTACATATGAGTAAAGCCTGGTATGATCCAGTGGTCTCATTTGCTCACATCTCAAAACTGCTCTACTTCATTTTGTGTTAGTACAAACCAAATAACAGAATATTAAGAGTCATTTGAGGTCATAATTAAAGTTCTTTGACATCTGCCTTTTTTCTATTAGCCACGGCTACCAGATGTCCATGTCATGGGAAGGGAAAATTATTAGTCTAATCATGTTTTTAATAAAAAAATAACAGAAAATTGTATATTTTAAAGTTGCTGAGCATAAGCTTGCCAGGTTAAAAGAGATTGCAGGGCTGCTTGCCTTTATATTTATGCTTTTCTGATGGTTTTATAGTATTTGCTTTATTGGTACAATGATCTGATTTTCTGTCCTCTGCATTACTCAGCCAATCCCACTTTATATCTGAGATATATACATATTTTCATTAAACCAATACCTGCCTATATTTCAGCCTACTGGGGCTACACTGATTTTTCCATCACCTGTATATATTGATCAGGTCTATTTTATAGTGTAACTGTACTAAAAGCAGTGTTGTTTTCAATAGTCTTTATTTCTGCTCTTTTTACTGCTCTGTTCTTGCTGTATTGATTTGACTTTTTATACATTGCTTTGTTTCTACCACATCAGGCCCCAGTCACCAGCTTAATAATCATGGTAGTGTATGGAGTACAGTGTATTGGCTTGTTAACTGATTTCTATCATATTAATTTCCACTTCCATGTAGTACTGACCTATTTTTACTGTGCTACTTCCAAAATTGTCTTTGTTTATCCAAAGCTGGCCATCCTCCGTTGCTATAAGCATCCTCACTGCTGTAGCTCAATATATTTTTGATTGCTTTTTTTTGATTTCTCCCCTCTCATGTTCCTCATATTCTTTTTTTACTCTCTTTTTTTTTTTTTTTGTACTTTTACTATGCTTTAAAACAGCTAATCTCCTGTTCATACTCTCAGCTTTTCTTCCTTTTCTTTGTCCTTATGCCTAGGAGTCATAATGTCTTGATCTAAGACCTCCTTGGAGTTTTTCTTCTGAAGACTTTTCTAGTTCCTCCTTTGGATGTCATTGTTGGCACAGGCTGAGAAACCTGGATGCTAGGGCTCTGTGGTGTTGTACATTGTCATGTATGCTCTACTTGATATTATCTCAATAGAATATGTCACTGCTTAATTTGTCCTGGGGAGGGTGACAAGGAGTTGTGTATGGAGAGATCTGCAGGACATCTGGTTTTCAGCCATAAGAATGGAGAAAAAGAGAGACTTTCAAAGGTAGAGTGAGAAAGGAAAAAGCTAAGACTACCTCTCTCCTCTTGGGAGCAGAAGGTGCTTGGGAGGGGACTTGGGACACAGTGTGGTGCCTGAAACCACATCTTCTGCTGAACATTTGGTGGCAGCAGGAACTAAATTGCTCTTAACTTTCTTTGGAAACAGTGTCTTCAGTGCTATTAACTGGAATATGATTTTATGGACAGAGTTTTAGGTGTGATCCTCACTTTCATAACTATGTCTTTGTGATTATTATGTTTGGGTTTTTTCTTCCTGTTTTTATTTCTCTATTAACCTTTTTTTTTGTCAATTGGAAATCCGAGCCACATTTGAATGGTGAAAAGCTGAAGTTTAATCAATATAGAGAACCTGTATTTATTTGGAGATCAGACTTCCAGATTTCCAAGCAAAGTCTGCTGATTGCCTACACTTAGCTTATAGGTATCATTCTGGATAAGACTGTGGTTATTTAACACTTTGTATGGCTTGATAGGTTCCTCTCTCACCTCACTTCCCCCAGGGAGTAATATAGTGTAATCCTGGTATTATAATACCTTAGAGGCACAGCTGAGGAAGGCAAAGCTTGCTCTGTGACTATAGCAGACAGGGTGGAAATTTGGGATGTGCACAACCTACTCAGTTTATATTTCATGATGTGGAAAGGAAAACTAGGTTGCTGGTTTTTTTGTATTTATCATTTTTTTCCTGGTTTGCAAAAATGCAAAATAGCAAATCTAGTTAAGTTAGGTTTTATGTGTAGTTTGGCCATGAAACAAACTTTTCTGAAACATGTAATGAAAAGTGACATCACACTCATCACTATCCTGCTTTAAATTTAAACTCCCCTGCCTTGCATAATCAATTACTTACAGAAAATTGTAAAGCCCTTAAAATTCTGCAATGGTTTCTGGCTTTTAATTATATAAGATTTTTGACCTGGCTAGGCAGATAATGTTAACACAGCTTTAGTACTAAACAAGACTGAACATGTGTGTGCTTGACTTTTATTAAACTCCTACTGAAGAAACAGATTAATTGGAGGCTGATTCATTGGTGAACAGGCGTTAAAGACAGAAGGACCTTCTCACATTTTGTTCTGTTACCCAGGCTTATGCCATCTCAGGTTGGCAAGGAGATCCCAACTGTAGTGTTTTGAAATGCAACTGAAAGAAATTTTAGAATAACAGGTGCAAAAAAAAAGAAAGAAAAGAAAAAGAAAAAAAAAACCTACTAAAAAACTCCAACCCCTTTACACATACACACACACAAAAAAAAATAGGAAAAAGTAAAGTGAACCTTTTTCAAAATGCTGCTCTGATTCCCTGCTAGTCTCTCTTGCCAAATGACCACCTGACACCTCACTGACACAGGTATTGCCCAGATAGGTTTTCATTAGTGATGTTAAAAGTGTAAATGGGAGCCAGCATCTGTCGCCATGATTTCCTGCAGGATGATTACTGCCTCTCCCCCTTAGAACAATTTTTTAAGATGTGTACAAGCTGTGATTAAACCACTTCAGATTAAGCTCCAAGCAAATTGAAAAAAGTCCTTCTTAAAGCTCTCATTTAACAGTGCTTTACATCCATCTGTAAAATCAGAGCTTTTTTGCTTTGCGAGCACTCTCGGAATAACCCACTTCCCACAAGGTAGCAGAGGTTAAAAATAAAACAGCAAGAAATCCATGGAAAGAAAAAAAAAAAAGTACATGTGAGATTAACAGGGTGAAAGTAGTGGAGTGGAGAGCTGTTTTCTTTTGCCTGAGCATCTCATTCTGGCATACAACCCCCAGTCTGGAAATCTTTTAACACTGACACTTTTTGTACAGATCGGTTTGTTAGCAATTTCAGATTTTAATTCAGCACCCTCACTTGATTATTACTGACATTTCTTTTTTGTAATACTAGGAGAGAGAGAGAATGTGCATAAACAGATTTTTTTGCAGGAGCTAGGTGCTGGGCAATTTTGACATCAGATCCCGAAACTGGAGAGAAATGTGCTTGTGGAATTCACAAAACGAGAAAAAATGGGAATAGAATCTGGGCAATTCAGCTGTGCTCTTTGGTAGCTCCAGGTGGATGCTGCTGGTTTCTGAGTGTGTGTGAGAAGTGGGAGACTCTCCTGGCTTTATTTGGTTCTTGTGTGAAAAGTGGGAGAAAGAAAAGGATTTTTGACAATTGCCCATTGAGCTTTTCACTTCATTCAAATCTGCGACTCAGCGCTGGAGTTGGTGAGTGGGTGTGCAAGGGAGAGGCAAACAAAAACACTTACTAGAAAAGCAGCCTAAAATGTTTGCACAGTCCCCCTGCAAATTCAAATCTCCACATTTCTTGCAAGTTCTACATTTTAAAACGACATATTCCTCTCATTACTGCTGAACATAAAGACACCAGTAAAAATTAATCTCTGATGTAAACCACTTGGAATTAAATCCATGAGATGGCTTAATTTATGAAAAAAAATTGGTCTATTCTGTTTTAGGAATGTTTGTTTTTACCCTTACAATCCCCAAATTGTAGAAATTAAATACCATAATGAAATTGTGATTTCTATGTGAGCTTCTGCTTAATATTGTGCAGCGATAGCAAAAAATATATTTGGGGAATTATTATTATTATAGCTGTTTCCAGGCTTAAGGGTAAAATACCCTCTCTTTTTCTGAAGTAGTTATTGGTTCATTATAACTGGAATTCTGCAGGTAAAAAACATCAAGCCCTAAATTGAAAGTGCTTGGAAATAAAAAATAAGAATGGGAATATATTTAAAAAAAGGTTCTTGTCTCATTTTATAGCTCAGCATATTTCTTGTCTTTCTAAATATAATTTATGAACTGATTTTTTGGCTTGTGTATATTAAGTCCCTGAGCTGGATTGCGAAAATTTAATATGAAAAACAGTACTTGCACAGGAAGTTTAAAAAAAAAAAAAGGAATCTCATAGGCTGTATATCATAATAAACTTTCTTAATATTTGCCTTGCAACAGCTGATTTTTTTATTTTTATTCTGGTGCAGTAGAGCTAAAACACAATAGCTGAAAGGTGAGCTTTTTTTGTATTTCAACATTCTCAGTCTGGTAAAACTCTTCTGCTTGCTTCATGATGTTATAAATATCAAGATTAGTTTCTTCTAAAATTACCAGTGCCAGCTGCATTCAGTTTCCCATGTTCTCTAATATTTTGTTACCAGCGTTCTCAGTTTAGTGAGAGGTTTTAGAAATGAAATTAGTAACAAAAATCTTCAGTATTTAAATATGTTTAGTTGTTTCCCATCTATTTTAAATACTGTACATAAATGCGTTTGTCTTGCTCAGTCAAGTACTCCTACTAATATCACACTTCTCCTCGCCTTTTAGCCCAATATGCTCCTAGGTTAACAATAACCATTGTAAGTTCTTTTCTGGTACTCAGCACCTACAATTTAGATAACTGACAATTGTTAAATTATCTGTAGCAGTGCCTGGTATATGTATGTCTTATATTTTGCAGACATGTAGGCTTAAAATTACACCTAGAGCCTATTTTTAAAAGAGAATAAATTGTACTGTACTGTATTTTGACCTCAGTACTACAGCATAAATATTATGCACATTCTTAAGAATTTCAGTGAATCATGAGCTCTGTTTTTTTTACTGCAGCAGAAAGTAGCAATTTCTGCAGTCCTGAAGTCCTTACAAAATTCCTTACTTTGAACTGGTGTGTATTTAAGTTCTTCAGCTGACATCCTTTCAGGCTCGGAATATGACATACGGTCACTAATCCAGGATTAATTGAGCACTTATGTGCAGTACAAAACATTCTTTATATATTGACAAATATTTCTAAAAAATGGATGGGTATTTTTGCTGTTAATTGTTTCATTACTGACCTTTACCTCTGTAGACATATGCAGTTTTCCTTTTTTTGGGTGAGACTTTCAAAATATTTTTTTTCTAAGTGTCCAATGCTCAGTGCTAGCAGTGACATTTTTCCAGTCTATTCAGAAGCATATATTCAGCCTTTTGTATCTCATTTCTTTCTATTGATTTAAAACAACTTAGCATGGAAAAATCTTGCAGATTTAAGTGACAGTGATGATGTACAATATGCATAAAATGAGCCTGTCCCTACCCATGGTGTGTATTGCTAGGGACTCCATTGCAATATTTACAGTTAAACTAAACTTTTTCAAACGAAGCAAAATTGCATTTGTTTTACAGATTTGCTCATCATTAAATGTGAAACATTTCACATTTGTCTTTTTGAGTAATTGGCTTTTTAAAATGATAAGGTGCTCTGAACACTTGTTATGTGGATAGGTCTGACGTTGTATCCCAGAAATCCATATGCCATACAGACAGAACAGAAGAAAGATATTCACAAGCATGTCACAGATTGGACTGAAGCAAGCCAAAAACCAAAGTGCCATGGCATTAACAATAGCACCAGATTTACTGTCACGATTGCAATCTGTGCTGTATCATAGACAGAAGGAGAACTTTTGATAGGTAACACCTCAGTGTTTTTTAAATCTTTTTGGCAAATTATCATTTTCATTATATTTTTGCCTGCCATATAATATTAGGATAATGGTATTAAGTCGCACACGCGTGCACACGCACAAAGTTTATTAGCCCTCAACAAAAGGGCTGATTTATCTTCCCTGCTAACTATCCCTCAACAAAAAAAAAAAAAAAGAAGGTATTTTACTAAAGATTAACAAGGCAAATTTAAGGCAAATCACCCACAGAAGTAGCAGGGAGTTTGCAAACGTTCGTGAAGTTAATAAAATCTTTGGTTAATAAAGTCTTAGTTAATAAAACCTTAGCTAATAGAGTTAATAAAGGTACAGAAGGAAACCATGTGCACCACATAAAGCTCAATAGCTCGGAAGTTTCCAATGTTTGAGAAACAGGGCTAGGGGGAAATATGTTTAGGGTTCAATCATAACTGACTGCATTTTCCCATTGCAAGGATGTAGATGTTTCTTTTTGACCATGAAATTGTACATTTTCTTCTAGGGTGAAAAAAAAAAAAAAAAGCTGTATAAAGCAGATTTGGCAATACCATAATTCATGTTGAGCTCTGATAAGTGCTGAAAAAGATTTACAAACTCACAGCTTGACACTGAGCCCACACGTTGGGTAGAGTGGAGAAA
This sequence comes from Bucco capensis, assembly GCA_013396975.1. Lineage (NCBI taxonomy): Eukaryota > Metazoa > Chordata > Aves > Piciformes > Bucconidae > Bucco > Bucco capensis. The sequence continues at coordinate 77,743 of VWZO01001195.1, forward strand.
AAGCTCTAGAAATACTACATAGAGCTTCCTGGCAGCAAGTAGAGAAACATCAGTCAATTGTTTTCTCTTAATTGAAAGGTATCTTGGGACCTTGTTGAAAATAATCTATCTGCCTATCTTTTCTGCTGTTTAAATTACCTGGCTGGGGGAGTTGTCCTGGAGCCATTCATAACAGGGTTTTTAGTAAGAGAAAAAACACTGGAATTCTTACTGTATATGAATTATAGATTTGAAACGCACCATGTAGGTAGAAAATGGGAATCATGAGAGCTTAGACAAATCTACTTGAACATGAGTGTTGATAATTTCTTTGCACCAGAAAGTAGGGGCTATAAATACTTCTTGACCATCCTCTTCTGCAAACCTTTTTTTTTTTTTTAATACTATTTGAGCAACCTCTTCTGCAAGTCTTCATAGCAGATATCACCCTTGTCTAAAATAATTGAGACTACTCCTGTGAGAAATGGTGACTTGCATCTGTGTTGTACTTAAAACTATGCTGGCAGTGCAGTTGGTGCTTGATCTCTTCTAAAACCTCTCAAAGTTTACAGTGATGCTGCTGCTGTGTTTTACACTCGGTGCCATGAAAAACTCTGTTGCCACAAAATGTTGTAGGAGCTTCATTTAAATACTATGAGCTGTGCTCTCGTGCTTGGAGTCTGGTAAGGATCAGGAATTACTTAAAAATTGGATTAAAATAGAGAGCAGTAAATTTTCAACTTTATTTTTTTATAGTTTCAAAAGTTTTGGCTAAGCTTATGCTGGTTTAGATTCACTCTAGCTCTAGGGCAGCATTCAAACATCTCTCCAGCCTCCACTCGTACTGATGTAGACATCAGTGAAGATGAATCATTATTAACATCAGCTTTATTCCCATTTCTGTGGACTTTTTCTGTGATGCCACTATGGAGTGGTTTGCGTAGGTAGGAAGCACATGTAAAGGGGTTAAAGATGTAAAAAGTACATCATTTTTGATAGTAAAGATGTTACCATGAGTGATAGTTTGTGCTTTTACCTCCTTCTCCCCCCCCCCATAGGTATGAAAGTATGTGCAGGTATTAGATATTTTCTCCCAGACCTGGGAAGAGAAGAGAAAAAACACTGCTGCTGCTTTTTACCACTCTGAGATGGGCAAAGTGAGATAATCCTCAGATAAACCTACTTACAACTTTCTCTACCCGCTTGCAGTAACTTTATTGTCTCTCTCAGCTTCCCTACCAGAGTAAATAATTTGTTTGAACAAGTTTGCCACCTAATCATTAACACAATTCAAGCCCATAACAAGCTCTGCATGCATGCAAATACATCTTTTTTAAGGGCTTATGTAGATTTAAGGCCAATGTTTCCTTGTGAAATGGAAATTGGAGCTTTTTCTCACACAAATGCAGCAACTTTCTAAGTTTATTTAATTTTGTAGTACTTTTGTCTTTAAACACTGTATCTAGGATCTTTTTCCAGAAGAGAAATAACACTTTTAAACCTGTATCAAAAAAAAAACACTGTAGAAGATTTCCCTCAACCTCTGTCATCTTCTCTAATAGCAGTGAGTGAATTAATGGTTTCAACTCAGAAATGAAAGGCATTTATAAACAGATTTTTATTTCTTTTTTCAACTTTATCAGGCACTGCTCAACTCCCATTGTATTCCTATAATGATACTTCAAGAGAAATAAAGAAATCCATGTAAATAAAGAGGAAGGCAATGAGATTAAAGTGGGTCCCATTCACGCTTTGTACAACAGCTCGGAGGACTCTTGCTGATGAGTAACCAGCTCAGTGCAGAAAACCAGAAACTGTGATTGCTATTTAACACTGCAGCTTTTCACAGTAGCTCAGCACAAAGTTATTTAGCACAGGTGTTTCTGTAAGTCTGATACATTGGGAAAATTCACAAGGTTCTTCGTCTCTCTTGCTCCGTGTCGGCTGTGAAGTTGGTCCTGCGATGCGGTAAACGCCTTGCTGGTAGGAAAGAGAGTGTAGAGGCAAATGAGCAAGTTCAAACATAGGCACTGATCTAGATTCATTTGCCTGCTTGCTAATTTTTGTAAGGCATGACAGTAGTGAGGTGAGTGACCTGTCATCAAGCAAAAGCAGTGAAAAAAGAAAAGAGTATAAGTTATCATTCAGAGTTAAGCGTGAAACTGAGATTCTGGTCTCCTCTTCAATAAAAGCAGCTCTCCCCAGTAGTGTGGATATCAGGGCTTTTTCTTTGTTGGGTGAGAGTTTTGAGCAATAATCACCTATTTTAGTGTTTCTTACTGGTGTGGTTAGATACAGTGTATATCTGTGCTTTCAGCCTGTGTGTTTTCATTTCAATAACAGATGAAATGGTGTAATTGAATTTCTAAACACCTAAAACTATCAGCAATTTTTTTTTTCCCTTTTAATTCTCAAGTTCTGGCAGTATCTAATTTATGGCTTAATTCTTTGTAAGGTCATCTTCTAAGTGAGTGACTTCTAGTCAATCTTAGACATTATGAGCTGTGATAGAGAATCGCTTCATCTGTTCTCAGAAGGAAAGGAGTGAGTTATGGGGGTTGTTGGCAATTAAAGACTCAATGTTTAGCTGAAAACTAGGTATCATTTTTTTTACACAGTTGTTATTTTTCTCTCATCTTTTCAAGGTGGTCTGGCTGTGTTTTAACTAGTATAGCCAAAGGTTAAAAAAAAAATAAATCATACTTCTTTTCTGATACTGTGTTCTTCAAGCAGATAAGGGTACTAGTTTGGGTTTGTTTATAATAATAAAGGAACTGATAGATGGTAGGGGGTTATTTTGGTTGGTTTTTTGGTTGTTTTTTTTTCACCTTTAATTCCTTGTTAAGTTATTCTCTTCTGTCACATGGAATAGAAGGTATGGCTTTCTTTTGCTATTAGACTTATAAGCAATAGCTAACTTTGTTGCATGTGGCTCTGCCATTAATTTGCATGCAGCTCCTACTGACTGTCACTAACATATCTTTTGTTCCCTGAAATGTTCACTCGGTGAATAAATATAACTTTTCCACTATTTTTTGCTCTGACTGATTTGCCCATTTCACTCCTGTGCCTGAAAACAGCACAAGCACTCATATTCTGGAAGTTGCATATTGCTTTATGAAGTACCTTGCTGAATCAGGGCTACTGCGTTCCAGCAGATGAAAGAAAAGCACATGAGAAGCTGTACTGCCAGGTTCTGCTTTGAATGTTTTTCTTTTAATCAAATTATAAACTTATTAGCATAGCAGATCATGGTTTTGAAAAATGAACAAAAGCTCCTAGTCTTATTCTTGAAAGCCTTGGGAAATGTTAATGTAATTGGCTCTCTTCATAGTCTTATATAAGACTTACATGTCTCTGCTCATAGACACAAGTAGCAGAGAAAGGGTCACCACTTCCTCATCTGAGGAGTTTGTGCCTCAAATTGTTGAGAAGCAACTTCTCAGTTTCCTTTGTCAGAGTCAAGAATCTGATAATATTCTTAATTATTTTCGTGGTAGGAGAACAGTGCAAGGATGAAGTCTTGGGTGGGATTTTAATCCATGGTAATGTAACACTTCCAGAAACTGAAGTCCGAACTCTCAGTTTCCTTACGACTTTCCATTTTGCCTCACAGTTTAAAGTGTATATTACCAGTGGGATCTTGCTTTTGAGTTGTCATGTGCTGTTGAGTTTGATGAGAAGGATAACATACCTGGTATGTCTAAGCACATGGTGGGTTAGGGGGTCTGTGGGGAGATGCTCTAGTGACAGCCCTTTTGTATCTGCAGTTGGCATTGCTGAATAAGTATGAATCTCCTGGCACATCCACAGTGCTTGAATTGGTATGCAATGATGACATCTTTGGACGAGGAGGCCGTAATGCATTTTAAAACACTATTTATTGCCCTGTCATGTGTCCTGTGCATTCATTGGTGACAAGAAATGGAGCAACAATCCCTGTTTGTTGTTGCAGGGCTCCAGATAAATATGGTCTTTTGATTATGGCATGGAGGACTCAAACCCCAAATATCCAGCCAGCCCTGTGCTTGATAATTTTGTGTATTTTTAGCTTCACTTATATTTAGATCCCTAAATTCCTGAATCTGCTGTCACCCCAAACCTGCATTCACCAATACTGCATCGTCCCAAAGCTTGCAGTAAAAAAGTATATCAGGCTTTCAGACACAGCATATTTAGGAGAGGGAGAGAGAGAGTCTGCCAAATTCCCCAAAACCACTTCCCAATTCCCCTCACGAATAGCAGGAAATTACTTGTTATCAGTGGGTAATTCAACCACAAACATTATTGATTATCCAACCTCAATCTTTACAGTCCTGATGGCCAAATATTTTGCAATCATTCTATTTAAAACTAGAAGATGTGATTGTTATTTTGGGGGGAAAAAAAAAAATGGAGTTTTCCAATTTTTCTGCATGCCACATCACATTGTGACTCATCCCTCCAGATTGTCCAGTCTGATAGCCAGAAGGTTGACTGACAGATGTCAAAGTCTACATCATGTTCTAATACGTTAGAAAAGACTAAGTTATTAAAAAAGTAAGATACTTGTAAAAACTATATATGTATTTAAAAATAAGGTATTTATTTGTAATGTTTGGTATTTGTTATATCCCAGTGCCTAACAGAAGGTCAAAGATCTAGTAAGGACGTACAAATTGCTTGTATTTGTTTCCAATTTCAGTGTAGTTCTTAAAACCAATACTTTAAAGAACTGATGAAAGTAGGTTGTCTTGTTTGTGAGCTCCATAGTCAAGCATTTCAATAGATGTTCACTCAGTTACTGCTAGCTAAATTCAGTTAGTGTAAGAAATTCACTGAGTTCTAAGAGATGTTCTCTTTCCTTGTAGAAGCCTCCCTTTAGACACCTAGTGTCACAAGATAAGTCAATATTTTGCTTCAGTGATATTTTAAAATAATATTTTGAATAACCTTCTGCTGTTATTACACTACTGAGTGGCTGAAGAATTTAAAGGCCAGTGAACTTCCAGTGCTGTCAGTGCAGTTTCAGAACACCTAAAAAAAAAATCTCAGGATCCTCCAACACTTGAAATCTGATTTAAAACTACAATAAGAATTGGTGGATACACAAAGTTCTATTTTTTTTTTTAGATACAAGAATTTCTAATATAAAAAAAATTAGAAGATATTAGTCTTTGAATGAAACACTATCTCCATACTAGTAATACAGTGATGCTGCTTATGATATGAAATAACTTCATCCCCAAATAGAAAAAAAAAATCACTACTGTGTAAGAAAAGTTCATAGTCTATTGGCCTTTTAGGAACTGTATTTGAAATAAACATAGTCTTCTGTACTTGGTTAAGAGCTGTAGGCATGGCATCACTCATGAAGGTTTTGACTCCTTAGAAACTAGAATCCAAATAGGTGACAAAACATATTCATCTTTGTCCTACATCTCAACAGCATCCTTTTTATTAAAACACTAAATATTTTTTTTAAGTAGTCATCTTTTCAGTCACAGTAGTTGGAAATGTTTTCTCAAATGGCTATATTAGTGTTCTTCAAAATATTTTCCATCTTGTTTAGCTTTTCCTAATGTTTATGGACAAATAAAGATGCAAGAGGCAAACCAAAGATGTTTTGCATTTCTTGCTCCTTGCATGCAAGGGAAGGTAGGTACCTTTCTGTTTTCTTGCCTGCAACACTTAGGACCTTGACACAGCTGGCAGAGTGTGTGTTCAGGACATGGACCAACTTTGATGTTTTACATTGTTATTAAACAATACCTGGCATGGTCATGTAGCAGCAGGATATTACACTTACCATTCAGTAGGCCTGTTTTGATAGAAAAGGACCTCCTGCATCCTTACCTGAGGACACAGAACCCTCTACTGTAGAGATGGGGTTTTGGATCTCTAGCAGGAGGAGGATTCTTGTGTTGATGCATTGGCTTTTAGCAAGTTAATAGAATAATGGAAACAGCTATTTTGGAAAATGACCTTGTGTTCTATGTGCTCACTACACAGAGAGATTCTGAGTCACTAAAAAAAACCAACAACAGCAACAAAAAAAAGAGATACCGCAATGAAAAAAAAATGGTAAATATAACAATGAAAAGTCCCATTCAGTAATGCTGTTTCATCTCCAGGAGATGCTTTATTCAACAGCAGGGATCAATCCCCACGAGTAACATCTGCTATCAGAGGATTTGCAGGTACACCTTTGTTCACTGCTATAACTGAATTTGTGTCAGTATTATAATTCAGCAGATTTCTGCTTTTCACTCAAACCAGGATTAGCACTGACTCAAGCTGGAGGGCATTCAAACTGCTGTTCTTCTTGTAGCTGTATTTCTCTGTAAACATCTAATTGTTTTAGAAAGTGATGTACAGTATGCAAAAAACCTGAATTCCATGCAAATAAGTGTGTGCAGCTCTCGAGTTAACAGGTGTTCTCATTAGCCTAAGTAGACAAGGAACGATTCTTGAATGTTTTATAAACACTTATAATCATGGCCAAATACCTTACCATAAGCATAAAGGTACTTATAGCAACATCCCTTTCTCTCTTATTGTGCCATCTCAGCACTTATTAATGGGAGACATGTCAGTAAGTGAAATACTAAAAGCCAGTACCAGCTTCTGTCTGCAAGTAATGTAGCTGTAAAATGCTTTGCTACTGGTGAATAAATATCTGGCTAAAATAAAGAGTCACCAAAATGAAATCTTTACACATAGCACATCTATATTTTAAATATATATCTTTGCTGGGGTTGGAAGTAGAGCATTCATTCTCCCTTTGATATTTTTGTTTGTTACAAGGACTTATCATGTTGAGGCTCACTCACATATATCATCAAGTGTTATAACATGCATATAAAATTGGACAGGAGGACCATCCATCACTAGGTATTGTCCAGCTGCTAAAACTAAGACAGACAGGACTTTCTCTAAGAAACCATTGCCAATATCTCTGTGTGTGGCTCTGTAATATATGGCTTCAGATTGCAAAGGCAATAACAGTAAAATATGACCCCAAGGAGAAAAGTAGCTTGCAGTAGATATTCATACATTGCTTTTAGTCTTCATCTGTGGACAAAAATGTGCAATTGTCTATTCCCCTACTTCCTTCTATGTGCAGGCACGACTGAATTGTGTCTTAATTATTATCTTTTGCTGCTTTGCTTTGAGCCAAGTTTTGGGGGTACTTCTTTCTCACTTCCCAAGTCTAGTGACTTCCATCTCCCCTGACTTTGGCTTAACAGCTGGCAGAAGCTCATCCATCCCACTCCCATGGCAAGGGCAGTGCATCTATGGGGCTGGAGCCAGGGGGTACATGGGAAGCTGCACCAAATCCCAGCATGGTAGGAGTTGGAAGGGATCTTTAGAGATAATCTAGTCCAACCCTCCTGCTTAAGCAGGGTCACCCAGAGTACATTACCCAGGATCATGTCCAGGCAGGTGTGAAACCTTTTCAGAGAAGGAGAATCCACTGTTTCTCTGGGCAGCCTACTCCAGTGCTCTGGCACCCTCACAGGAGAGAATTTTCTCCTCATGTTCAGATGGAACCTTCTGCATTCCAGTTTGTGTCTGTTGCCTCTTGTCCTGCTGCTGGGCATTACTGAAAAGAGTCTGACCCCATCCTCTTGACCTCTGCTCTTTAGATATTGATAACCATTGATAAGGCTCCCAATTTCCTTTTTGCCCTCTGAAGGAACTGCTGGTTTTTCGGAGGCCAATCCAAGTAGTCCAACTGTATCTTGCATAGGGCATAATACCAGCATGGCAGATCAGCAGGAAATACTTCTTCCTCCTAGCATGTTATAAGCCTTATGAGGAAAGACTGAGGGATCTGGGCCTGTTTAGCCTGGAGAAGAGAAGGTTGAGGGGAGACCTCATGGCTCTCTATAACTACGTGAAGGGAGGTTGTAGAGAGGCAGGAACTGGTTTGTTCTCCCTGGTGGAGAGTGATAGGACAAGGGGGAATGGAAGGAAATTACACCAGGGGAGGTTCAGGCTAGATATTAGGAGGAATTTCTTTGCTGCAAGGGTTGTCAGCCGTTGGAACAGGCTGCCCAGGGAGGTGCTTGAGTCCCCATCCCTGGAGGTGTTTAAGAGACAGGTAGATGTTGCATTGGGAGGCATCATTTAGCAGGTTGCTAGGGCTAGGACAAAGGCTGCACTGATGATCTTCAAGGTCTCTTCCAGCCGTAACTGTTCTATGATTCTATGTTCCATGAATGTTTAGTACTTGCTCTTCCTTACATTCCCCTTCACTCAACAGCCTGTGCTTTCTTTTCACACATCCCAAGGACAGCAAGAAATAACACCCGGACTGCTGGGTGAAAAAGGAACAGTGACAAGCTATTCCTTGAAATCCTTGGAAGTGTCCCAGTAACCCTGGCAGAGTGCTGTATCTTTCATCCTCCAAGGAGGCTCTGTGCACTTCCTGCCTGAGCAACTCTTCCAATCCAGGGAGGAGTTTTGGTCTCCCAAGGCCTAATCAGCTTTAATTGCAATCTCCTATTTGTTCCCTAACTTCCTTACAAGTGATACAAATCAGTTTTTCTGCAGCTGAGATTCTTCATGGCCAGGAAGGGAAGAAAAAGATTTGTCTTATAATGCAGAGAGAAGATATGCTTCTCTCCTAGAATGTAAGTCAATAGGAACTGGTACATATTATGAGTTCATTGCACAGCAAAAGGGAACCTTTAGGCTCAGAGATTTTTTTTATTCTTCTTCTTAACAGTCCCAAGGTTCATTATGTTATTACCAAATTAAATTGAAGGAGTCAGTTCGAGAAATTTATCAGGAAAAAAACCTATTTGTTCATCACTAGTACAAGAGAGTTTCATATAAGATTTTTTCTTTCTTGAAAATTTGGCCCCAGACCTTCAGACTGTTGTATCCATCTCAGAGCCATTGGTGTGTATACACCAAACACCAGGTTAATTTCATTAAAAAACAACTTATTGTATGTGAGCAGGTTGCTTTGATACCACAACCACGCAAAGATTCCCAGAAAATAGAGGTACAAATAAGTCATACCACAAGGCAACACAACTGAAGACACATCTTACAAACATCTGGCAGCAACTGGTCGTTTGGTCTTACAATTGCTAATATTGCAGAGGTTGTGAAAACACAGGATCTGTTTTGTTGCCTCTGTGCAGTGCTTGGTTTTTCACAGCAATTTTTACCAAGTCAGAAGACGCAGGGTAATTATAACATAAGGTTCAACATCTTTAGATATGTATAACATTTTCTGTTGCTTAAAACAAATATTCCCAAAGAAAGTATAAAACATTTTTCTGACTCGCAAAGTTTTTGCAGTCTATCATTTAAATTACTTAAATAAAGGGAGCTTTACTACTCCCCAAAGCTGAGAATATAACACCCGCCATGCATATTAGCTTGATCTTTTTGACAGACCAGAAAAGTGTTTGTGTGTGCCAATTAAAACAAAAATGGATCCCCAGTGGCTTGTTCCTCACACAACTTCTGAAGACTGCTATCATTGTATGCTGGGGTAACCCTGGATAAGGCGACTATCCAAAGCAAACAAACTTCTCAAAACTTTCATGACAGATGGGGGTTACAAATGCATTTTAATAAGAGAGTTGCCAAAGCAACTTTTTTTGCAATCAGCTTCTATTTACTTAACATCTAGCAACATTGGGAACACAAGGCAGATACTTTCTCACAACATTTTTTAACAAATATCTTTTTTTTTCTTCTTTTTTTGAAAGATTGGTTGAAGACCTTTTCTTTCAAGCTGATATTTCTCCATCACTTCAATGTTAACTTTGCTCGACATCCAAAGGACTGCTAGATTGGTAAAGCCAGACTGTAACAGGAGACAGACAATCTGCTTGATAATGAAATTTCTTTGGTAGTCATAAACATCTTAGAGACCTTTAAGTAATTTAACTATCAGCATAACCATGACTACCTCTGTTTGATAGGCTGAATCACATAATGGATATGGGATGCAGAATGAGTACAACACAGCTCAATACTGATCCTTTTGTTTTATTTGCATTTTTTGACTATTAGTACAGCACAGAGAGATATTTTATGTATCCTTTCTGATGCTCACTCATTCAGCATAAACACGGCCAAGAGACTGCATTTTCTGTGAGAAGGAATTTCAGATCAACTTCCAGCAATGCAGTTACACTTTTGACATGCTTTTAAAAACTTCCATATCTCTGTCCCTGTTTACTTCAAATCCAGTTAATTAAACCACTAAGGAGCAGAGTGTCTCCCAACTTTAATTAATTCTATTTCTACTGTGGGCATTGACACATGGGTATCTATGTTTTATGTGTTTATTCTCAAGCTATATTATATTCAAATGATATTCATTTTTATTAAAGAATATTTAGAGAGAAAAAAAAAACCCTAGTCTTCCCATTTCACTTTTCCCTTTCCCCCCTCTTCCTTTTTGACTCTCTTCCCACCTTTTCTTCTACAGCCTTGGTAGATGTCACACAGATGGAGAGTGGTGTGTCCTCTGTTACAAAGGCTGGGTGGCTAGATGCCATCCTGCAAAAATATCTCAGAAAAATAGAGGGGAAAGCCTAGTTCTTGTTCATTATGAGGAATCAAAATGATTAGCATTATTAGGGGGAAAAAAACCACCCTCGTGAGACAGCAAGGTGAGATGAAGGGAGCAGTAGGAAGGGGAAAGAGTGTTAACTTCTGAGCTAGAAATGCTCCGGCGACTCACATTTCCTTTTTTTTCCCTACACATATCAAGGGCAGCAATCCCAATGCACAGTGCAACAAGAGGAACACATTTGATTGAATTTCTGCACGCAGAGGTATCTGTCAATCCAAGTTTAAATCATTTAGTGTTCACCACAAGCTGTGGCAGTCCCAGGTGACAGCAAAATTTAGGCTTTCTGCACTGGATTCTGCAATGTACTAGCATCTGGTGGAGTTTCCATGGTCTAGAAGTGCCCAATAATCCAATGCTGTACCATTGGGGTGGGTTATGTGAAGCTTCACCCCCATAGTCCAGCATTTTTTCTCAAAGTCCCACATTCAGAAAATGTTGGACAATGACACATTTCAGTATTTGACAAAAGAACTGTGTGGTGTTTTCTTGGTGGTCTTACATGAGCTATACCTGAGCCATAAGCTTCTTTAGCTGGTCACTTTGTTCCCTTTTACTGCAGGGTACAGGCTGTGAAGAGTTTGGTTTGGGGTTTTTTTTGCTGCATTTCTCCTTCCTCATAGGATTACTCACTTCCTGTACTAAAGTTTGTTCTTGGCATTGCCTGAAAATAGTTCATCACTGCAAATAATAGTTGGAGCCACTAGAGATGCATAAGTACACTTTGAAGTGAGTGAATCAATAATAGGGTTTTGTATTTTTGTTTTGCTGTGTGAATTTATCACCCTTTTCCATATCTCCACAGAGTGCCTATCAGTAGGATTCTTAGAATTGCCTCCATCCCTGTTTTGCAGCTAAAATAAATGTAAGAACTAAACGCATCTGTAGAAATGTTAGTAAAGAACCAGAGCGATACCATGAAGGAGACTTTTTTTCATAGCAGTGCAGTAGTCCCTAGACTAAAGTTTAGGGGGAAATTATGGACAGAAGACCCTTGGCTTATCCCAGAGCACTTTTCTGGCTTTAATCTCCTGTTTTCCATTGGTGTAGATGTATTGTGAGCACAGCCATGCATGGCATGATAACATAGTCCAGCACACAACCTAGCACAGGAATATATGATTTGTAGGATTTTTTTAAGACATGCTGATCCTGAATAATATCCAAGATCTATTTATATATTATATAATGGTATTAATTAGATTCAGTGTCCCATGCTTCCTGGAGATACATAGGTATCTTTTTGTTTAATAAGATAGGATCTTGTTGAACACAACTTGGGTACATCATTATAGTGACATGCAAAAGAAGCTCATCCCTCTGTTTTCTGCTTTATAAGGTGACTAGATAAGTCCTTAATAAGTCACTAGTAGCATGTCACCAGAAGTGTTTTACACTTCCTCCTTCCAGCCTGCCCACACTTTGTTGGCAGCCCAGCAGTGCATTGAATTTAACACCCATTTACCTGTGCTGAGCTGGTATTTTCCAGAGGATCAGTGCTTGACAGCAGGACTGGACTACTGTTCTTTGTAAAACAACCATGTGAGTGGTAGCCTTTAAAGTGATTTTTTTCCAAAGTACTATAGCAAGAAAGTGTGAATCCAGGAAATCTGCCTCTTCTAGAAGGAACTTGAAGGGCACATCCTTTGCAAACAAGAGGGTCAATGTCAGTTGTCATTCTTTGTGGGTATTTATTGCCAACAGCAGCATCATAATTCTGCCTGGTAAGATAATGTTAATTCCAGAGTGTAGCCTTTGCAAAAATAATGGTAAAGAAAAAGGGGGAAGTATTTAAATACATGAATTATCTAGCACGATGGAGGCTGGCAGATCTGTCTTAGAATACTTAATTTTCTTCTGGTTTACTTTTACATTTCATTTTTTTATTTTATTTTACTTTAATTTACTTTTTTATTATTTCAAATTTGCCTTTCATTTATTTCTCACGTCCCTCTGTTTCTTCCAGCAGTGTTTAGTAGAGGGGATAGCGTGTTAGTATGCCTTAATATTGAGCAATTTATGCTTGTTGTTAGTTATACATCATTTAGGGCTGTGATCATAAATTGTTCAATCACAAGGTTTAGTCAAAGCTAGCATTCCTTACTGATGTCTTTTCCCAAGGGTGTTGAAAATTCGATTGTTCAAAGTGCAAATATGGTTTAGCAATCCCTTCCAAGAACCATTTATCAGAAATCCTAAGGAGGTAATATATAAAAGTGGGATAGGAAACCTGCACATTAAATGGGATTTACCAGCCAAAGCCTTTGGAACTGTTTTCCTGTGAATGACTGGAATGGAGCAGAACAAAGTCAATTACTGACTGTAATTAAGGAGTGGATGCATTTAAACTGTAGAGAGCAGTAGCAGTCTTCTTGAAACTGTCTAGTTACTCTGAAGATTAGGCTGAGGAAAGAAAGAAAAGGACTTGAACTGTATCTTACAGAAAGTCTATTTTAAATGAATCCTCTTCCCTCCCTTCTATGATCTGCTTTTATAGATTTGCTCACAAACCACTGATGATATATGATTATCAAAATAACACAGCCAGACAAAGAAACTTTCAACATGTATTTTTGCTTTGGTGTTGTTAGCCATGGAGTAGCTTTTTGCATATCATACAGTGCAAATGCAGTGCTGAATACTTGTATTTTAATAAAGCCCAAATTTACTCAACGGAAGAGCGAACTATGTTGTGTCCCTTTTTTAAGCCTTCAAAATACAGTGAATCTAATTATATATGTTGCTCTGGCTTTGAAAATGTTATTCCATTTTATCATTTTAATAATGATTTGTTTATACTGGGAGAGAGGCATTAGATTGAATCATTGCCTGTGTTTAGTCTAATTCCTAGCTGCATGTATACATTAATAAATTGTAATACACCACAATATATTTTGAACCCAAACCTTGCCCTGTGAGCCAGGCACAGAGCTGGAGCTCAGCTTTTTCAGCTGCTCACCTGAAGTTGAATTTTGCCTTTTCTCGTAAGCGTAACAGTGAGTGCGTGAGTAGTGATTAACACTATGGGTGCAAACTAATAAGGCAATTAAGATTTCCCCAAATAACTAACCCTCTCATGTGCATGGGGAACAATGGGGTGGCTGGAGGTCTGCTCCTGATGAGATGGGATGGGATGAACATCTGCAGTCAGGCAGCCTCGGAGCCCGCGCCGGGGGGACCATTCCCACATTCTCCGCAGCGCTCTCACAGGATGTCTCTGCTGGAGCTGCTGTGCTGACGGGATTTTCCTTAATGCTGATGACTTTGGAAACCTTCCTTACAGGCATTTCCTCAATAAAGGGAGGGTTATAGAACAATTAATAAAACATTAAGCTGTTTTGTGGATTTTTTTTTTGGGGGGGGGAGTGGGGAGGGTGGTGTTTGTCTTGGTAGTATTTGGGGTTTAAGAACGATGTGAGGAGCACTTAGGCTGGTGAGGATCTGTTGTTTCTTCTCTGCTTTAGTCAAAACTCTTGACATGGGACAGATGTAGCAAAACAGTAGCACTTCAGGTTGATGGATCCGCATAAAGTGGCTGTGCCAGGCCTTAATGGCTTTGCTCTGCTTTTCCTCACACTTTGGTCAGGGAGAAAGCTCTGTTGTCCACTGTGTTCAGCTATTCCTTGAAAAATACCTGAAAAGGTTTTGTACTGAATAATACCATGCCCCAACAAGCAGCCCAAAGCACTGAAACGCAAGAGTGTAATACCCACGTGCAGATGCTACTAAGTTTTGCACAAGCAACTCTTAATAACAAAAAATAAGAAAAAAAAAAGCTTTGGCTTCTGAGCTGGCAGGAGCTGAGCTGCTTTGGAGCATGGGCAGGACAAGCTCCTGCCCCTTGCAAAACATGGTGGAGATGTAATCCTCTATTCACTAATCTGAAAGCACCCAGAGCTGCTGGATCATGCTCAATGGCCACATACACTAGGGCTCTGTGCCTCACTTTTGCCATTTGTAAAGTGGTCATTTCAATCTTCTGTGTAAAAATACCTGGAGATCTGCTCTGGTAGATAGATAGAAGGTGATGTATCTTTATTATCAGGCTAGTTTACAGAAATGGTTTACAGACCAACAAAACATGCATATTTTCACCAAATATTGTTAGGCAGTGAAACAGCATTATCAGGGGATTGCATATTCTTTTGATAAATATTCCCAGTGAGTGGGTCAAAAATGTAAATCGGCTTCTATTCAGACAAACTGAGGATTTTTTTTTTTCATGATAAATGGGCTCCTAATTACCCTGCTACAGCCATCTTTGATGGTAATTTTTTTCCTTTTTTTTCTTTTAATTTTTTTTTTAGTGTGAAGAAGAGTGACACTGAGAATGGAGGGACCAGATATAGAAAACCAATATTAGCAAAATAGAAATGGAAACTGAAAATAAGAGGAATTAACTCTCAGATTGCATTCATTACTTTTTCAGATTGCTTTGAGCTGTGTCTTGTCAGACTGAGTTTCCTGGCTCTCCTTAACTTTTGTCACATTCCCCTTATTTTTCCACTATTTGTGTTGGGTGGTTGCATTGCTGAGACAATATCTTGTTTGTTGTGACACATTCTAAACAGTTTTCAGACAGAGGTTCAAAACTCTTCAGTAACTCAGTGTTCCAGGAGCTGAATTCTTGGTGCAAAGGGAAAGCTTTTGTGTGCATGGGAGACGAAAGAGGAGAAAATCCTCTGTCCTGTGTGTGCTTTACTTACCTGTGTACGTGTGCCCATGTCTTCCCCAGATCACCACAGTGTCAGGAAATGAGTTCCTCCTCCAGTCAGATATCGACTTCCTCATATTGGATTGGTTCCACGCTATCAAAAACGCAATTGACAGATTGGTATGTATTTGTTTTGGCTGTTACCTTTATTAATTAAGACGTAGCAAGCTCAACTTCATTTGCCTCGGCGTCTCTACAGGTTTTTTTGAGGCAGTCAGCAGCTAGCTAGACATTCCTTTTTCTCTGAAGGATGTAAAAATATGTATGCAAATCTCCTCCAAAAAATGTCAGATAAACAAGGCTGCTGCACAAAAAAATGGCATTTGAGTCTTGCCTCAAAAAGGAACGCTACATTTCTTTCTCTGAAATAACAAGGACGTTGGTTTGCTGAGGGTTGTAAAAGCACACAAGCACTTAATAACTAATGAATTTCTGCATTTTTTTTCTGTTTATGCAGCCTACAGTATATAATCTTCAATAGAAACTATTAATACATTGGAGCCTTTTATGAATTTTTGTATTACTTATTCACCAGAATAACACTAGCAAATAATATTCCTTTTGTAACTGATTGCTGTTATTCTCCCAGGAAGGCTGGGGGTTTTCTACTACAAGTAAGCAGGGCTGCCTTTTATTAAAACAGTTTTTAATTACCAAATCAGATTCAGCTGTAGCTTTTTCTTTCTTTTTTTCTTTTTTTTTTTTTTTTGCCACTCTCAGTACAAATTCCAAATGTCTTCTTCCTACCCCTGCCTGATCCAAGAACGTATTTTTTCAGAGGGCATCTAATTTTCCTTGCTCACCAGTGAGAGAAAAATATCCCCATTTCTTGCTTTTTGTTTCAGAGGTTTTGCTGCAATGGAGTTGGCAGAGCAGCCTCTTTGAAAGGGTTAAGCTGAACAGGGCTACTGTTTCCTTAAAGAGCTACAGACATTATATTACCCTGAGGCTGTAATCAGCCAAGGAAAGTTTGATCTGATGATGTATGTCTTCATATTGTGCATTTCATTGGGTGTGTTGAGGATATTGATATTCTACGGAAGATTTTGGGGTGGAGTTTTCCATGAAGACTCTGGGTACTTTCTTTTTTAATTTATTTTATTTTTGCATGTTCCTCAGCTAAACATCTAGTAGACTTGACTGGGTTTTTCAGAGCAACTAAGGTAATATTGTGGCATCAGCAGCACTGAATGTTCAGTGAACCATTGACAGGTGGGGCACAACCAGTAAGTGATTCTGGTACCCGAGGGCAGGGCTTGTCCCAGCAGTGAAGGTTTGTCCTTGCTGTGTGTGCAGGACATGAAGCAACCACCAAGCACTCAGAGACCATTTCTCAGGTATCATTTATTTCAGTTTTAAAACTTTGAAACAGTGTGTAAAGCCTTGATGGCTAAATTTCACCTGACCAAAGGCCGTGAGAAAAGACATGTGATTACCCGAAATATCATCTCCTTTTTATTTCCTTTTATTTTCTCTTCGTTTCTCTGTTAATAGTCCCTAATTATCACTCTGTATGTCAGTGAATTAAAGCCATTTTCTTAAGCTTAGACAAGCAGAATTCAACCCCAAATGTATAAGGATGTTTGAAACAATGGAGTTTGCAAGAATATTTACTGCAACTGTCTAAACCAGAAAGGCACTTTAAACAACCTTCCTCTCTGTGAGCATTTGGAAGTAGCCTGCAAATGTGGAAATAATTTGGGTCTCTAAAGCCTAAAGAAGTAGGCCTTTTGTTCTCCTCATTTAAATGGGAATTTATCTCAGAAATTGAGATTGGTCTGTCAGGGCCATAAAAGCTCTGCCATATGACAAATTTTGCTTTACACTTTCCTGAAATTATATACTCACTGAATCACTTGCTCTGTGTGTGTGTATCTGTTAGCTTCTGATTCTCTACTGGCATTCTGTAACCTCTTGCTTCATTCTTACAAATCATCATTTGATTAAAAGCATACACATGTGTTTATATATATATATATATATATTCTTTTACTAGACAAAAGAACGAAGTTATACATCGAGAAATTTGGAATTCAAACTCAGAAGATCCTCCAGCATCGAATTACTGAATAGATTAGACACTGAATCCAAAGAACCAAAGCCTGAACACAGAAAATCTTTAAGTAAGGCTTTTTTCTTTTCTGATCTTTTTACCATTTTTTTTCTTTCCTTTTTAAATAACTATTGCCATTACAGGGTAAGATAATTTTTATTACCTACAGAATGTAAGGAAGATCACTGAGAATTTTAAAGCTGAATGTGTTCTGTGCTGATATACATAACTTGCATTTAAGTAAAGACAGTTACTAGCTCCACACTTTTAAAGGGTGACATTCTCTCCTAAGCAAAATAAATTTGTTTAGGAGCAAAGGCATTTATTCAAGCCATTTACTTTTTAAAAATAAGCAACATGAGCCCTATGTTAATGGTCTATTGCAGTTGCTTTGTTTCCATCTTAGCAAAATACCTCAAATTGCCAGAGTAATTTTGTCTGTTGTATATTTACACACTGAATTGCTGAAAGACCTGACATATCCTCTGTAGCTGACAACCAGTTGTATATCTATAATTGTGCAGAAGGTAAATTCCAGAGTTTGAGGTTGATTTTTTTGTCAGTGTGATTAGAAAAGAAAGTGATCTAAAACTAGCAGGGATGTGCTTTACTCCACTGAGATTTCCCTTTCCTAGTGTGTGCCGAGATGCTCATGATAGTGTGGGCACTAGAGGCAGGTGGTGGCCCTGAGTCACTCTCAGCATTCTTTTCATTGTCCTCTCTCTCTGGAATCTTTGTTTTTCTTCTTTGTTTGGTGGGAGATTCTTTTTGTTTGGTAAGCACCGTGACAGCTTTAGCCTCACATGCTTCTATGAGATACCTATAGGTACCCAAGTGCTGTGCAGGAATTTGCCTGCATGCATTTCAGAGCAGGATCAAAGCCTCAGATGTTGAAGGATTGCATTAAAAAAGACCCCAGATAGCTATTTTTAACAAAAATTATCCACACAATAATAAATCTAGGCACACACGTGCATGCGTACACACACAAATCCAGAGTTCATTAAAGAGTCTCTTTTAGCAGACCAAAGCTGCTTCTCGTTGTTGTTTTCCTATTAACTTGGAGATGTGGAGGGTTTTAAGATTTGTTTTTGTTTTGGGCTTTTTGTTTGTTTGTTTGGATTTTTTTCATATTATAAAATATGAAGTATCTTGAATGGAGCTTGTGAAAAATTGTCCCAATATCTTTGTGCCGTGTGTTACGTTGCATTTCTCAGAGGAGGCAAAATAAGACTTGAGAGCAGTGTAAGTTTTGGAGAGCCTGATTCTGCTCTTATTGTTGCTAATAAGAAAATGCCCATAAACTGCCTCAGCACTTGGGGAAATGTTTTTTATTTATTGAGACTTCTCACATATCTTTAAATGATAATTTGTCAGACGAAACAGAAAAAGTGAATATGAGCAGTGACAGAGGCTGAGTCCATATTTCCCTTCAAACCTCAGAGAATCCTGAATAACCTCCCATTTTTGTTAAAGGCTATTTAAACTATTAAAAAAAAAAAAAAGGTGAAAATATCTGTGGTGAAATCTCCCTTCATCGAAGCTTGCATGGTAAATACTGTAGATTGAATTGCTTCTAAAATAGGTATTCAGAACTACATTTATTTTATTTTTTTTGGCCCCTTGAGATCAAGCAGTTATGTGGAATAAAAAAAAAAAAATCATATTATTCGCTTACTTATTAGTAGTCTAAGCACAAACTGTATTGTCAGTTTTCTGCCTTTGGCTTTCTGTGCCCTTAATGTTCACACAAGTATCGTAGCCAGAATTATCGGCGGTGAGAGCCAAAATTGCTTTAAAAAGGCATGAGAACTGGTAATGACACATTGTTAGCAGTTAACAGGTGGTCGTTTCATTGTCCAGTTTGACTGCAGAGCACAGGGAAGAGATATGCAGTCTCTGCAAGCATGTTTAGAAAGTTCTCACAAAGTTTTTATCATTTTATAGTGCTCTTGCGTTATTGCCTCCTACCAATGCCAAGTCCAAAACAAAAGAGATTTTAATTTTATTTTTTTTTAAAGATGGCTTACAACTCTTCCAGTTTAACAGAGGAGATGAGTAACTGATGTGTTAGCAGGACACTACCTCCCTGAGAGTCCTTAGTGAAATATTCAGGCAGCTCATACTCATTTGTATTTACCTTCTCTACATTTTAAGGTCTGCAAAACCTATCTAGTTGTAGACTGGGTATTGCTCTGTCATTGGGGTTTATAAAGCACAGGTATATTCTAAACAAAGTATTCCAGTAATTTCCTCTTTAATTTAAAACTGGGGAAACTGCCCCTAGAGACATAGTAGCAGGAATTTGGGGTTTGTGTTTAATTTTAACAGCTTCTGCTTACACCACAAAGACAAATGGTAATTCTCAGTTATGCTTTTTGAGTTGTAGACACTGATTTCATTGAAAATTGGGCTCCAACTGCCAGGATTAATTTCCAAAGTTCACAGATTGTCCATCGCCTTGGTCATGTAGCTTTTCAGTAGCTTCTCAGACGCTTTGGATTGAACTCGTGTTCTAATTGAAGTTTTCTTGAGCTAAGAAGAAACCAAGTATGGCCTTGGGGAACGTTACCAAAATATGTAAAACTGATCCTGATCTCAGATACATGGAATGAGGTTACTCTTTATTTTATAATGTCAGCTCTTTCACTGATTTAATTTATACAGCTAATGCTGGGTCAGAAAGAACATGGTTTTCACCCCAGCAGCCTCCCCCATTAGAAGATGTATACATTTGGTGCAAGGAAACTGCCTTGCAGCATCACTCCTTTTTATGCAAATAAGTGTTGTTCTAAACTGATAATTTTTGAAATTAGTGGCAGACTTCGTAATTTTCAAGTAATTTAGTTATCATTCAGACTGTAGGTTTTGGGGATTTTTCTCCTTAGATTGCCAAAAAAGCCTCCTAATTAGTACCAATTATAATTGGGTCTGCTGGTAGGTGGTCTGCCACGTTAATTTTATACCACATGAAACCAGGCACCTGTGTTAGACTGAAAATAGAGATGCTGTCACAGTGCATGGGAGGCAGAGAAAAGGATCTGGGCATTGCAAGGGTCCCAGAAATTATTCAGCTCTCCCAAAACCAATGGACCTTACTCTGTGAGAGTTGTTAGGCATTGGAACAGGGTGCTCAGGAAAGTGGTGGAGACAGCATCTCTGGAGATGTTTAAGAAACATATAGATGTGGTCCTTAGGAACATGGTTTGGTGGCATGGTGGTGATATGTAGATGGTTGGACTTGATGATCTTAGAGATCTCTTCCAACCTTAATGATTCTGTGACTCTGTGTGTGTATGGACTGCAAGAGCTCTCAGGCCAGTCATGTTGTGGGCAATGAAGCCAAGTCCATGCTCTCCACTAAGCTCAGCAGTGCTTTTTCTGACCGTGGTCACTTTGTGGTTTGCATTTTGGCCATCATCTGGAAGCATTGTCACTCAGGAGTGACCTCTTGTGGAAGAGCCTGGGCTGGAGTCTCTATCGATTGTTGGAAGGGATCAATTCCCCTTCTCCTCCCCCTTTTCCAGATGGAAACAAACTGCTTTGCAGGAGGAAGAGTGCCCTTTGGCTACCGTATCAATCTGAGGGCTGCTCTTGTCAAAATGCACAATCACAAGCTTGATAATGCAATCCATTCCCCAAGCACTATATTTCCAACCTGTTCTCCATCATTTCCTTATGGCGTCACATTTACCCAGTTCATCACATCCTTATTAATATTTTAGGTTTCCTTGAAAGTGATGGAATTCTATTTTTATTACAAAAGCAACAAGAATAAATACTAATTGTTGTCAGTTGTTTCCTTATGTAGTGGGAACATTAATTTGTTCCTCAGCTTTGGGTTGCCAAAGCAAAATAATTAAATATTTTAGACATTTAAAATAATCTGTGATATTAGATAAATGCAATTTGATCTCCTTGTTTGCCACAAAAAAAGCTGGAACTGCCTGAATCGATAAGATTGAATCACATTATTTGTTATTGTTTCTACTTGAATATTTTTCTTATCTTCAAGAACACTTTACTTAAAACCTGGTAGTTAGTCATGTGCAGCCCTGAGATGGATCCTGAAAAATCTCCTCCATATTTTGAACTCTAGCTTGAGGTGCCACAACTAGAGCATCAAGATTAAAACATTTATATATATATATAGTATAGATTAGATATATGTAATATATTTATATGTATTTTTGTATATAAAATATATATTATATAAATAATATATAAATATACATTTTATATATGTAAAATAGAGAGATGTGAAAAGGGAAATCTTGATGAACTGTGCAGTATCATAGTAATTCATGATCACTTTATCATATAGAATATTTGGAGGCCCAGACATTGTTTTGCCAGACACAACAAGATACCAGAGTAAGACAATTCCAGCTCTTAGCTTGAGTAAGGACAAGTGGCAACAGGTGGGAAAAGTGGACAGAAGCAGGGGGTGGAAGCAGGAAAAGTTGACATGTCATGCATGTTAAATAGCAGGCTTGGGATTCCTTTCTGCTCTTCGTTAGGATCAGGGTCTTAGCCCTGGCACTCTGGCCACCAGCCAACTCAAATAATGATGTTTTCCTTACCTAAATTCCTCTTGCACTTTCAATAGGGAGTGGTGCTGTGTTTTTAGTCCCAAAGGGTGATGCCTTGCCTCCCATGCTTCCACAGGGAATGGCCATAGGGTAGTGGAATAAGGAATATGCCTCTTAGTGTCTTTTGAATCAAGAAAAAATTACTCTGGATCATCATTTTGATTTGCCTTTGGAGGTATTTGCTACAAAGTCATCTGGGATCTGAAATTTGCTTTGGTTTCTTCTAAGATACAGTTTATGTTAGGCATCATGTCCCTAGATTGTAGCCAAGGATACTCTGTGTGTGCTTTAAAATTGCCCCAAGTTACTTTTCTCATTTCACTCACTTCTCCTTCCTTCAGAAGGCTGAGTTTTGCAACTGGAAGCATGGCAAGTAACATTCCTAAAAACATCCAGTATCATCTCTGAATGCAGTTTGTTACACAATTAAGACTGTACAATGTGTGTGTGGAGGCGGGGGAAGAGCAGCAGAAACTCATTTTGGTCTCTCAGTAGACATGGAGAATTCAGTGGAGCTTTAACCATTTCTGGCTCTGTGTGGTGCGTACTTTTTCCAAGGGCTTGCTAGAGGGTTTAAATTTTATCCCTGCACATGATTGCCTACTTCTGGGGCAATCCCTGTCTTGCTGAGGCTATTGTTTCTCTACAGAGGGAAGGGATGGTTACCAGGGCACAATCGTATCTTGGGGTGTAGGGAGAGGTTTTACTATCTCACCCAGAACGTGTTGAGGGTTGGATTCTGTGGAATCCTTCACACACATAGAGTTACTTCTGTGCTAAGGAGACTCTTTAGAACAGCAGAAGTGGGACATTTCTCCAGTTCTTTGTTAGCTCTGATGAGGTCTGTGTTCTTTCTCCCTTTTCCAGCCCGTTTAGTTAGATGTGAAGTTCAAAGGATACTATTATTCCATTACGATGTTAGCATTATGTGTAGGTCACTTTTATTACTTTTAATAAAAACAAGAAACATAAAGCAGTAATGGATACTAGTGCAGCATTACCAGTGACAACAATTAAAACAGAAAACTGAATGAAAACTATATGCAAATATGCAGTATCCTACTGCAATGTTAATTTGGTTGCCCTGCAGCTTGTATCTTTGTGGCATTTCTTTTTATTGCATCAACAGGAATGCAGTCAGCTTCAGATACTGAAAAAAAAAACCAGGAAAAGGAAAATGCAACATGCTGCTAATGGAGGATGACAGCATTCATTTGGGCTATAGGGATTAAGTTTATTTTTGGACATATTTTTATTCTCATATTTCTCTGCAACATTTAGTCTAGATATGCTCTTTTCTTAAAGCTTAGGAAAATACTGATTCAGCAACAAAGAAGTAATAATATTGTCGTTTTGGAAACAAACCATGTCAAATTCAGAAACAAGTTGTGTCACTTCCACTGATAATAGGAGATTATGTTACTCCCCAAATCACAACTGGCTGTAACAAGTTTTCAAAAAAAAAAAAAAAAGGATTTGAATATCCTGTTTCCATCAATTATAATATAATGTTTCCTTAATTCTTTGTTTTATTTCTCCTTCACTTTCCAAAATCCTTACAGAGTTTACTATTTGGGTTGAGAAAGCATATTTTTAAATTGGGCATAACCAACTTCCATACAAACATTTGGCAGGGAAATCAGTGCATGTTCACTTAATTCATTTTTATTGAACCAAGTCCAGATTTTTAGTCAGGAAAAAGTTAGATATTAATCATATCTGAGCAGGATCATTAAATTTTCCTTTACCTACTAGAACAGCAGGGTCATTATAGAACCATGAGAAGTTAGCTCACTTATTAATCTTTACAATTACATAAAAGTGATCATTTTTATAGTACTTAAGAGTAGCTCTTACCCATTATGTGAAGAGTACGTGGGAATATTACAATATAATATAATGTATTATTATAGATGTGACCTGTGACTCATTGGTCTGCTCACTGACACACAACTCTCTGGAAAAGTTATCTGTTTGAGCTTGGATAACCTTTAATTGTTTCATATTCCTTCAGCTCATTTATGGGCCATACTAGTAAATAGAGAGCTAGTCACTGAGTTATTAATTACCTCATTATTACTTAATTATCACTATTTCATACTTCATTTTTATGGAGAATTATATCCTAAAAGAAGGTATTTTATGCTGCCCACCACAGCTAAGTATGAATGACAGTGATAGCTAATGTAAGATTGAAGTAGTTAAGGAAAATCAATCAGAAATCCTCTCTATAGATTGCTATCCAGTTTCTTCTCCCTTTTCCAGCAAAGGCTTCTCATCCTTGACTTTGAAACCCAACAGTTTAAACCAGGTTCTTGTTTCAGTGGACTAATCCCCTTTCATAAATCATGTTCAAGTGCTGAAATAATTTGCACATCGTTTAAAGAGTATTTGCTTTGAAACATTCACCTCAAGCCCTTTTGTATATCCTTTCTCTCTAAAGATTTGTAGTATTTGTTTTGTTCTCTGAGGTATAAAAGACCTGGGTAAACTTTATTCCTGTTGTTTCAAGATTACTGAAATAAAATGCACATTTATTCATCTGGGACTGAAAGGAGCTTTAGTAAAGATGATCATACACACGACCCATGGGAAAGTTATAATACAAAATGTCTGTCTTAAAATCTCTTTAGGTTAGTTCAAAACACTATTGAAGGACTTAAGTTTAAAAAAAAATAAAAAGGAGTTACAAATCCGTATTTCTTCTTTGTTCCAAAGAAAAGAGAGGCATCATATGTTTTTCTTAACAAAATAAACTCTTTCATTGTGCACTCAAGATAAATTTGATATGGGAGCAAGTAAAGGCTGGATAGTCATGATTGCTTTAAGGTTTTTCCTACTGAACTACATATACTGACACATTGCTTAAGAAAACTACATTTTGGCAAAACATACAGTGGTGGTTTCACACACACACTACAGAAAAAGCAGTCACAAAGGAATCATAAGCATTTCAGGTATTATTGGAGTCAAATAGTTGTCAAGCTATTCCAAGTAATAAAAGTAAAGTTGACTCCTGTGATATGAGGAAAAGATAGTGACTCTGGAACTCTATCACTTCAAAGACCAATTACCCAACATGTCTTGCATTGGTTAGGTGCAGTCTCTTTATTCCTTACTAAGGAATTGGCAGTGTTAGGTTCACGGTTGGACTTGATGATCTTAAAGGTCTTTTCTGAACTGAAGAATTCTATGATTCTAACCAGATTTTACTTTACTTTTGGAAGTAAGGCCAAAGTTTCTTGTATATTGTGTAAAATAGCATGATTTTTATAGTTTAAAGTAATAGACAGTGTAAACAGTTACACCTTGAGTACTGTGTTCAGTTTTGGGCACCGCACTACAAGAAGTACATTGAGTTGCTAGAGCATGCCCAAAGAAGGGCAATGAATTTGGTGAAGGGTCTAGAGCACAAGTGTTATGAGGAGCAGCTGAGGGAACTGGAGTTGTTTAGGCTGGAGAAAATAAGGCTCAGAGAAGACCTTCTCACTCTCTACAACTGTGTGAAAGGAGGTGGTAGTAAGGTGAGGCTCAGTCTCTTCTCCCAGGTAAGGAGTGATAGGGCGGCAAGAGGAAATGGTTTCAAGTTGTACCAGAGGAGGTTCAGATTGGATATTAGGAAGAATTTCTTCATGCAGCGGGTTATCAGGCTGCCCAGGGAGGTGGTAGAATCACTATCCCTGGAAGTGTTTAAAAACATGTGTGCATGTGGCGCTTGGGAACATGGTTTAGTGATGACCATGGTAGTGTTGGGTGGATGCTTGGATGCGATGATCTCAAAGATCTTCCAACCATGATGATTCTGTGATGATTCTATGATCTGTTTGACCCTTCATCACCTGTGTCAACAGGGTATATCCATTTTGGTACATCTCCATATTTTTGCCTCCACAAAGAAAGAGCATAGGCTGACAACAGATAACACCTAAATAGATGCAGGCATTTGCACGGCATTAGGAAGTATCTTAGACAACTCCCTTGGGAGAGAGGTCAGAAACTGAGCAAGGAAGACATGCTGACCTTTGTTCTTTGGGAAGGAAGAGGCAGCCCAGCATTCCATCACTCCTGTGAGCCTAATTCTGAAGCTTCTCATTGTAATTATCAAAATGACTGCCCCAACTGCAAGTTTGTAGGCAGAAAAAAAATGATTCTCACACTGCATTGCAGTCTGAGGTTTCACTACTATTTATAGCTAATCCAGATGCAATCCTCCTGGTACTTTGGGAGGAATGTGACAGGAATAAGGAGGGGTTTAGTCTATAAAAGTCTAAATTAAGTTCAATTAGACTGTAAATCAGGCTTTAGATAGGAATATGTACTGTCCAGACTCACCTTTTCCCCTCTGAAATCATTTAAATATTTGTACCTTCCAAGCTGAAGAAAGTGTTTAATTTGTATTGTGACCTTCAACCCCAAATATTTAAAAACCAACCTAATGGATGAAAGCGTGGTACTGTCTCCTGGAAGAGGGTGTATTAAGGCTTTCAAAAGGAATGTGCATTGTAGGATCCCCTGTTTGTTCTACTAGCTGCCAGATAAACAGATTATGCCTCTGCAAGCCAAAGGGTGGAATACCACCAAAGGGTTAAAGGCTCTATTGTTTCTCAATTAAGCAAAAGGTTCCAACTAGCTGGCTTTAAATATTGATGCTGAAGAGAACATTATAACATATGAGCAGCTCCCCTCACCACCAAGGATATTTGGCTCCACTTAATTAATTCCATTGGCCATTGTCTTAACTGTGCCCAGGATTCACCCAAGAGGAATTCACTTGCCTTGCTGTTATTGAAAAGTGTAACATAGCATTATCTGCCTCAGACAGACTTTTTGTAGCATTGAATCAATTCCCCAGCCCTTGAAAACAACTACCTCATTTGATTCCTTTCATAATTAATGAAATTCAGGAGTAATGCTTTTTGCCCCTCAGCTCGGGCTAGAAGAATGGTCCAAAACTTCGCTTTTCAAGCTGAAAGCATTCTGATTTTCAGCCTAAATGGACTTGTGTTAACGAGAGTGCTCTTGTGTCAGCCTTTAGCTAGATCTTTATTTTCAGCAGCTCTGTTCTGTCTCGGGTGTACCACCCCAAATAGAGTTACAGGCTGCAATCATTCCTTCTCCTGCTCGCTTTGGTAGGCTAAACCAGCTGAGATTTGTAGTTGTCATTCCTATGACAGGCTGCAGCTTTTTTTTCCCTCCCTCATCATCCCAAACAGCCTTTTTCTGACTCTGTCCCAGTTTCAGTCTCTATGTCTTGTATGAGGATATTCATGGCAAGGTCTTCCCACAGCTGTGGGAAGTGGAATTCACTCCTCCCTATGGAAATGGCTCACCTGATACAGTCTAAAGATTGCATTTATCTGTTTCATGGCCACTTTTTTAGAGATAAAGAGTAACCAAGCAGAACATGTAGATTCTGCTGCCCTTTAATCTTTTGCAACCAATGCATTCTCCATGAAAACCAAGGAGTAACCTGCCTTAAGCCTTTTGATAGCATATAAAATATCTTCCTACATGTGACATGAGTTTTTGTAACTAATATTTAAGGTGCTAAATTTATACAGACAAGTAACATTTTTGTGAACTCGAGCAATTCATTTCAAACAGCACATTTTAAATAATATCAAATTGAAACAATTTTTAAAACCCCAGTGTTCATAGATAAAGAAATAAATAAAAGGGGAAAAAAAAACCACAAAAAACCCAGACAAACAAAAAAAAAATCTTGGAGAGAAAAAGACTTATCATGAAATTATCGAGAAATTCATGAAGACACCTTGTCCAGGATACAGAAATAGTTGAAAAAGCATTGAGGTATGAAGCCCTGTTAGAGAATCTCTGCATGTCAAGCTTTATAGTTCATATATTTTACAATCACATAGTGACAGTACATTTTATAGTCACTTTTACTGAAGATTATACCCTAGCTCAAGGATCCAGAGCTTAAGGGAAGTGGCCAGATGTAAGCAGGTCAGAAAAGGCGAGCAGCCAGATGCAGATTGGGTCATTTGCTGTTTAGCAGGCTTTGAGGTATAAAAATATAAAGCAGAGTAAGTTAATCTTTAGCTTGGTGGGTATCTGTAATAAAAGGCCTCATTCAAGGTGCAGGAACACGTGTCTTGCATCCCCAGCACTCCCTCTTCACTCTTGATAGGACAGACTGGCTGTGTCCTGTTTGGATAAAGATTTTCCTCACATCTTCTCTGGTCATGTTGTGATGCCTAATGTTGTTAATGTGTGTCTGATATAAACTGTTGGTTATATGCATTCCACCAGCCTGTTGCTTTTAACACACTGTGGTGAATGTGTCGGGTGTGTAGACATGTAACACTATGCTTAAAGGTAAAATAACTTCTGGGATGAGAGTTAAAGGGCAGAATAAAGCAGAGACATAGCAACTTTTGGTGCTGTCTTGTCCATAATAACTTTTAGGAGGAGTTTCTGGAGTAAACTGGCTCCTGAACAGCACCCAGGTTTTCTCTTGGGAGGAGATAGCTGTAGGGACTGGAAAGTTGAGTGAAAATGAAGCAGAGCAAGTGATGATCTCCAGATCACTCTTTGACTGTCTTCTATCTGAGCTGTAGATATATTCACTTAAATCAAAATCTTTTTCTCAACACTATGATTTCCAAGAAGTTAAGAAGTTCTGTTCCTTCAAAATCAGCTTTATGTGCATTTTTAATGTGAAAATATGTGGATAGCATCTTTCTTGTCTATCTAAAAATTAAAGATGATTATTTTAGGGTGCTATAATGCTTATACCTTCTATTCTTCATATGAAGGTATTTCAGTTGATATGTTTGAATGAAAAAGAAAAAGATAGCACTAAAAATAATGGAGAAATAATGAAAACACTCTAATACCTGGATTGATCTTCAATTTTATCTGAAGATCATTGAGTATGATGAATCAAGGGTAGTACAGACATTAAGGCATGGTTATAAACAGTGGGATGCTGGATTTATTGTTGCAATTTTGCTTTTGATATAAGTTAAACAGTAAGTAATTTCTGACCTGAAAGTTTAAATCTAGCTTAAAAAAATCTTTTGCTACGTTTCAGGTTTGGAGCATCTGATAGTTTGCGTTTGGGATTCAATTGCTGAGAAAAGTAAATTTTTCTGTTAACTGCCCAAGTGGCTTGAGGTATGGAGACAGGAGAAAAGGTGAGAGAGAGGCTTAAGCAGAGAGAAGTTAAGGTGATGAGACAGGGAAAGGGAAAGAAATTGAAAGGATCCTGAAGCACCATTGGTTGGGTGCATCATTTGTCTGAATTTTGCTTTCCTTTGGGGTGCTGTAGCAGATACTGCCTGCTGAAGGAGAAGCAGCATCAGGCAAGACACAGCAGTGGTTTCATCTCATCTGGTACATGCTTTTAAAAGTCATTGATAGTTGGTAGATGTGAGGATGGAGATGATCTATTAGAGTTATACTTTCTGTTATTCCTAACCCACAATGAAAATACCCTTTGAAAACACTTTTTATTTTACAGGTTTTAGTCTAGAAAATTAAGTTAGCAGAATTCACTTTCGCCAAGCAGTTGTTTCATTGGAGTTCATCTGTAGCTGTCCCTGTTCAAGTTACAGGTCATTCATAATAATAAAGCTTCCTAATTCTGTGACAGAATATGCATAATGTCTTTAAAATACTCAGCTAAATAATGGTCCCTAGGATCTGGACACCAAGACTTCAAAGACGGAGTCTTCTGATCTCCAGTTTCCTTATTCTCTCTAAACTTGGAAGGTTTCATCCATCAAGCATAGATTACATTTTATTGGTTGATAGTGTAATTGCATTTGTATTATCTTTCCCCTTAATATTATTTTCTTTTCTCTGTATTGGATTTCATCCAAATATTACTACTTCCATGAAGCAGTTCTCTGAAAATGTTTTGCTTTGATGCTTAACTGCTTAACATATGAGTGCTGCAATCAGGTGCTGCTGGTTCCTGATAATCTTTTTCCTTCTGTAAGGAAAAGTTTCCACAGTACTTCTGTGCTTTGCTTAGATTTGATAGAGCTCTTCAGTTGAGGCTTTTCACGGACAAGATAAGGTTTGGTGAAACATCTGAACTTTTGAATGTTTATCTGAACTAGATTTGACCTCAAAATTTGTCCATCATTAGTTACTTTGCTTTTCTTTTTTAGAGACTAAATTATGCTATTAAATATGTTCTCAAGTAGGTTAAGCCCCTGTGCAGTTTGTCAGCTGGAACATTAATTTTAAAGCTAAAACAATCTTCTGTTGTAGCTTTTTTAACATTTTATCTGAATTTTAACTATGGCTGGTCAAACACAGAGTCAGTGCACCCATGCAAACCTCACGTGGAGCTGACTGAAGTATCTCAAAGTTGTTGTGATGACTGGCCTGATTTTATTTCAGGAAAACATCATGATATACAGGAATTAGTTGCCTGCTCAGGCATCTTGTTCTCATGTAGCTGTTCTGGAGACTAGATGAAGTGCTGAATGTCACCACATGCCCCACAGTGTCTCTGGTATTCTCCTTCTCCAACCCCTATGTGAAGGACAGGTGGATTTGGGTGCTTTCTGCTGCTACAGCAAAGTCATTGCTCTAGTAGCATAGGACATGCTCACCTCTGGGGTCCCAGTTATTCGTGCTTTCAGTTGATCACATTTATGTGTCCTTTTTGGACCCATGTATTAAATGCACTGACCCATATCTTGCTCTCGTGCTTCCTGTGTGATGACAAGGAGCTACCATCTGATTGTAGGTAGGTGCCGTAGAAAACGAGAAGCATAGATCCTAGACCTCCTGCACCTTGACTGAAGCTGCACAAGGGAGAGAGAGGACAGCATAAAGCTTCTATTTGCTGTTACACAGCTGAGCTGTATGATCTCTATTAGAAGACCAACTTTTGATAAAGACAATGCCAAACAAGTCCTCATCTTACTAAAAAACACTGGAATCAGAGCTTCGAGGTAAGCAGTCAAATTTACAACAGAAACAATTATAAGGTAATAAGTGGCTAAATATAGCAGCAGCTTCATTCTGGGCTTTCCTTTTCCTCCTCTAATTACACTATTTCAGCCCAAGAAAGAGGCTGACCTACAGCATATACCACAAGGCATATTTTCCCACTGACAGCCTCCATGGGGTAGGCTCATACAAAAGCTATAACCTCTGTTTGGTCCACTTCATGTTTTTATCTTTATTTTATGCAGCTCTTAAAGCAACCTCAGTTGGGTCAATAGTTGAACTTAATAATCTTAGAGGTCTTTTCCAACCTACATGATTCTATGATTCTAGCTTTAGCACAAGCATTTCCTGTGCCCTCATAGTGCAACTCTGGTGCTTCCATGTAAGCTAAGAGCTGTAACTTCTGACAAGTTTGAAAATCAATTGTGTTTTAACAATTGAAAGAATATCTATAATAACATAAAATGAAACTGATGGCAGTAATGATCATTTTCTCTAAGGCTTGTGTTTCTGTGAATGTAGATGTTGGAGATTCTTACCAGAACTCTCACGTAAGCTAAGAAGTAAAAAGAATGCTTAAATCCATCAAACCACTCTTTTTAAAAATGAGCTCATGGATGATCTTTTTGCTCAGTTGTACTTACTCTAATGATTTAATTGAAGCAGAGATAATCTGATCAAGTCCAGTCAACATATAATCAGAGTATAGCAAATGGATTTCAGGTCTTTGGCTAGATATTTTTTTATTACTTTAATGCTAATGGGTGTGCCTTTCTCCTACACAAAATATTACAGCTACATTCACTAAGCTTTCTGTGTTAAATGAGAAAAATATACTGTATCTTATGGTTCTAGATGAATGTCACTACCATTTCTTATTAGCAGTAAACAATTTTAGCATGTTATTTTTTATAACTTATTCACTATGAATTAATTCTATCCTTTATTGTACAAGAAGCATTAGAAGTTCATCATGAGTCAAAAAATATAAGGTTATGAATATAATTGGAGGCTGAGCAAAATGGAAATATAATTAAATTTTAAAATAATTTACTTTTAAAATTTAGAAGTAGAAAATACAATTGATAAGAGTCTCAGTAAAAAGAAAATTCTTTGGTATTATATTCTTTCTGGAAAGGTCCCATAAGATCAGATATGAATACAAGATTCAAGAAGATATCCAAGCCTATGTCTAAATTTAAATATATGAATCATGTGTATGACTTTTAACAAGGGTGATACAAATACAGCAATGCCAAGTCTCCCTTGTTCTCTACAGATAATTAATTTGTTTTCCAAAGCATAAGGCAAAATTATATGTAGGTTTTGAAGTTAAAAGTGCACACATGTCTGGCAGTACCCAACATTCAGAAGGCTTTTCTTTTGGTATAATAATCTATCTGGTGCTCCTGATAGAAAAAGAAACTGTAATTTTCTTGTCCTTTTGTCTCAGCAATTTAGTGTAAGTGATGATTGTTGGTATTATTTGCAAAAGGTTGAAAAGGTTTTATGTTTTTTAGGCTAAATCAGTCAGGAGGTAAGCATAAAGACCTGAAAGTTTTTGACGTATATTCAGAAGAAAACAAACAAAACTCCATCTTCTCTAAAACCCAGAATGCATTACTTGTAAATTACTTGTTCAACAAGGTCTGGAAATAGTCTTCAGTTCCCTGCTCTGTATTCCTCAGTCTTTAATTGCATGTTTGTTTTCTTTTGGGAAGTCTGCCTAAATTACATTTTTATATTATACATGTCAACTTTAAAAGTCATTAATTCAAATGTTGCGTTTCCTTGCTTCTCAATAACTATTCTGTTTTCTGTTGATGGGATGAGATTGTATGGCTGAAAACACTGGAACAGGGAAGCACTGAGTCACCTAGGTAGTGAAGAGTGTAAGGACTACCCTTCAGCTCCTGTGTGGGAGGCCATCCAAGTTATTGAGCTTTTTCCTGGGAATTTTAGCCATCTTCTTTAAAGAAGTACCCCAAATGCAAAAAGCATCTCCGTCATGCTTCTGCTTTTTGCCCATGTTCATCTGTGATTAGATCACTCTTTACCTGAAAAGCTTGAGATCAGAAGAGTCCTCAGTGACCTGTGCTCTTGCAAAACTGCTCTCCTCACTTCAAGGAGGATAAAGGACTGCAAAGAGACTGTGTCAGGAGTCCTAATCCCTGACATGGCTTCTCCTTCCCAAGATCACTGTACTCTCTCTCCCTAGAGCCTGAATGCTCTGTGTACTGCATCAGATTTCATCCCAATCCCACATGTTTTACATTAGAGGAACATAAACTGGTCATACTGCATGAATAAAACGAACTCATTGATTTCTGGCATTGTGGTTTTTATAGTCAAGTTAAGTGTGTATAATAGCTTTTCTAATATTGTGACAATACCCAAAAAAATTGTGGAAAGAAAGGCTTGGCATGTCCTGGGTGAGCTAGACCAGTCCCTCTTGTCAGAAGGTACAGTGTTCTGTGTCCCCTTTCATAAATTCATTAAGCTTCATCTTAAATTCTTTTAGTTTTATTTGCCACCATGACTTCTTTGAAAGAGTGTTTTAGAACCTCACATTATGGCCAGTTTATACTCATTTATTCTTGTGCCAACATTGTTCTTCTCTTTAAACAGCTCTTCTCCCTCCCTGCTGTCCTCTTCTCTCCTGCTCCTTTTCCCACCCCCACCAGCAAATTCATAGAGAACAATCACAGCCTTTCTCAGTCATTTTCTAGCTGCCCAAACTTGTCAAGCTCCCCATCTGCTTTTGAAAGCTCAGCAGCCCCATTCTCCTGGTACTTCCTACAGCCACTGCCTGCCCCTTTTCAGGCATGAATTTCCACCTCACACATGAGTGTTCGAGGTTGCACACTCATAAGAGAGAATTAACCCTTCTCTCACCATGCATTGGGTACTAGTAGCTCTTATCTGGTTTCTTCATCTTCCAGTCTCAAAGTTGCTAAGATCCTGTCTTATCTCTTGATGATGCTTCCCAGTCTTGAGTCACCAAGTATTTTCTGAGTGCTCCTGCTTTTTCTGTTGAAGTCATTAATGAAAACACAAAGATCAGTTCCAAGAATATTTAAGCACTTGAGCTGGTAACTCCTTCTTAATACAGTAGTTCTCCTTCCAACAAATCTCCTCTTAATACCTTATTTAGTCACTTCACAGTTATTGTTTTAATTCTCTACCTCTTCTCTAGTTTAAATAATCATTTCTCATTTGGCATCATATCAAATGCACAACTGAAGTCCAGATAGATTTGGTCTGTTGCATTTTCTTTTTCTAATGAAACCCATTTATTTTATTTAATAAAGATATCAGGTTAGTTTGCAATGATCTTCTTTTACAAATCCAATAGATAGTCAGGAATATTGCTTTACTTTCCCAAATATTTATGGTATAAATGCCACTAAGAAAAGCTGTGTGGGGAGTGCCAATTTGTTTTAGTGTGTGTAGTGATATTTAACACACTATTCATTTATTTCCATTTATGATTAGTGGGGGACAACATTTTTTTTATCAAGTTTCTATGCATAAGAGCATGAAGCAAGATATGAATTATATAGTCATTTTATTGCATCTTTACCACTAATGCACACAAATTTCATGAAGTGTAATGACACTACTGAGCACTTTAGTTGTTAGGCTGTCATATTACAGAGAAGTTATTTGTGCTATATAATCACTGTTTTCTTTCTCCTATTGTTTAGTTCTGAGCTTGCTTTAGAAATATTTGTAAATGCAGATGCACTTGAATCTGTTTTAAGACTATAAACCTGAATGACTTCATGTCCTTTGGTGCCCATGCAAGCAAAACCTTTCTGGCATCTCCTGGCCAGCAATGACCATTCTGTCACCTGATGCTGCAGTTCTTGAGTCAATGCTCTGAAGTTATAAAATCAGTAATTTTAAAGCTTATCATCAATATAGAGATAAGATGTAATGCCTGATTCTTGCATTTTCCCCACCAGTCATTTGTCTATTACCTTTAAGCTGGCGATGTACATGCCTCTCATTTGCTCTCTCTCTCTCTATATATATACATATATATAGATATAGATTAGATATAGATATAGATAGAACTCCTGAGACCTGCCCAAGAATTTCACTAGAGGATAAAACAGGTTGACTGACCAAAGTCTTTAGCTCAGTAAAGCAGGTGAAATGAGTTCTTTATCCTGAGTGAGCAGGCATTATTGACTCCATCTCAGAGCATCACAAAGAAAAAGGAGGAGGCAGGGACTGGGTTTTATCACTCTCCAAACTTTGGTGCTGGTTGAAAAACTGACTATTTATACAGGTGATAATGCATGTTGTTCCTTCCTTAAAGGACTAGATGAAGTTTCACACCTGCTGCAGACTAAAAAAAAATCTGGAAAAGTGATGTATTCTGAATTCCAATGAAATCCAATAAAACTTAGAGTCATGAGTCATTATATTTATATATTCTGAAATTAAAGTGTCTTCTGGAGTGTAGGCACAGGCATACACCTCTTGCATGTTAAGATATATTTCTCCAGGAGGATGAGACACTCAGCAGTTAAGCATTCCTATTACTTGAAATTGATGAATTAGTTAAATTAATATTTTCACGCCTATGTGATAGTTCTGCTGTTAGAGTGGCACCTTCATTATCCAGAGTCATAGACCTCTACTTCTAAATACCCTTTGCCACCTCAGCTTTGATTCAGTCCTGCAAGATGCTGCTGAGAGCTCTGTGTATATATCTGTCAAGCACTTAAGAAAATGATTAGTTTAAGACATCAGAACAGAGATCTCAGTTAAAGCACATGGATCTGTTCATATGTATTTTAAGAAAGTTGCAGCTAGGATTTTGATCAGTGTATTCTGAATTTTGGATGGTCAAACTTTTAGTATTCCTTGGGGAAAGAATCATTAAATCTCAGTTTATGGGTATTACACTAATACTCAAAGTAATCTCCATTTCTAAGAACTTCCCAAAATTAAAGTCCTCAAGGCTATTAAAAAATAAAAGAATCTTATGCTCCAGACTAGTTGTGGGTTTGATATTTCTTTTCCTGCAGAACAAGGCTAATGGAAGAGAAGGTACAAAGGTAAAGCTATTTCAACCTCTTAATACCTAATCCACTGCCACTGCTGCTCTTCACTCTGTATGAGCCCTTTCCATCCAGATGAATTACCTACAATAATTTTAGGTGTTCTAATAAATAGATAGGCATCATAATAATGTATTTCAGTTAGGAAGAGGTACTTGGAAGAAATTGGTTTTACAATACACATGATGTGAGACAATCAATAGTGCTTTAGTCTGACAAGCACTGTCAATATCCATTGTCACAGTTCAGAAAGTCATTAATGGATAGTTCTTCAAAACCCAATGCTTTCAACATGTTAGAAGTGCTCAGATATACTGTACCTGGCAGGAATTAATCATAGGTAATCCCTTGGGATTACATATAAATGTTTTGTAAATTAAGAGTGAAATAAAAGTCATTGGAAGGAAGGTGAAATCTTGTTACATGGAGTTAAAAAAATCTTGCCAATAAAATATGGAACTGTTCAGAACATGTTGTTCTCTGAATCAGTCAGGCTCTGCCCACAACATCACATCCAGCAAAACAAGAAATATACTGTCTAGGTACATGCCTAAATTCCCTGAAAGTAATCACATAAACATTTTTGATCCTTGCCCTGCAAAGGTTAGAGCCTTGCCTGGTTCTTTTAAGTTGTGGCCATGCCAAAACACTGCAGGAAGGTTTTTGTAACTTCACCTTGCAAATATATTGGTCACTGTTTAATTAGAATATGTTTACTCTCATTGCGTTATATAAGAAATTGTGCATTAAATTCCAGCATGTAATTCTTCTTCTGTACATCTCACAATTCCTTTGGCTTTGATGATACTATTTCTGCAGGACCATGTGATTTGGAGGTAATGCATTAATTCTTTCCTTCCACTTGCCTTCTTGTATAAAAACAGTCTGTAATACAGACTTTATTTTGTGGTTTTACGTTCTATTCCTGCTATTTCTAAGCTATTAGGAATATTAATGCTAGGGTTGTGGCAATGAGTAATTATTCAGAGAGTTTTATATAGACTCCAAAATAGACATGTTGCATTTTTGCTGCTGGATTGAAGTGTCCTCGCACCCACTTGCACTAGGAGAAGAAATTTAGCATAATATTGGACTGTGTTTGGTCTCCCTCTACAAGTACTGTAAAAAGTCCAACAAGAGCAGGCATGTTTCTGTTTTCTGCCTCAGAAGCTCTTAGTGCATATAAGAAACACTTAATTGAAGAGTCTGTGCAAAGGGAGGGGAATTTTCCTTCTGTTCTGTGTTGCTTTTGAAGCACTTGGGTGGATAGATCAGTGTGAGCAGCTTCAGAAATTGAAGATATGAGCTTATTAGTATAATGAATCAAATGGCACACCTATGCTGTTTATGCCAGGGAACATATAGTAGAACAAGCAGTAAATTTGATTTCCTATTATGTTACACTTACACCTTTAAGTGTTCTATTTTAATTCTATATGGAATTGCTTTCCACTTCTTAATGTTGTTTAATGTTGGCCAGCTCTTTTTCATGGAGGTTTCTTCTGGCCAAATCCAGTACTTGAAATTTAAAAAGGCACTCTAAAAAATATTTATAGTGGTTTTGGAGTATTATAACTATCTTTTTTTTCTCTTGGAAGCAACATTTGGTCCTCTTTTTATTTCCTAAAGTAATAGCAAAGTTATTTTATTGTGTGGATATCGCGAGAAAAAGAGTTTGGCAAGAGAAGGAGTATTTCTAAATGAGATCCCAAAAAGAATACTTCTGACTAAGCTTGGTTTTGGAACATGTTATCTAAACCCTGAAATTTCTGGGAGACTTGGAGTTTCCCTCTGGTGACTCACACGTTTAATAAAATGAAAGAAGAGATTCATCAAAACTAGCTTTGCTGCTGTTTTTAACTAAGTGCTATACACATAGAAAAGTAGCCATGATAATAATTACTCCTACGTCTAGATGTAATTTTAACACCATAATTGCTGTTTCAGGTATAAAACCTCCATCTTTTTAAACTGAGGGATCTTTACCCTCCTGCCAAGTCATGGCTCCCCTATTCTACCATTCACAGCATGACCATGTGGACTTCAGTTAGAGTGTCTTCACTAATCTGGGGCCTACTCAGAGCTAAGGAAGTGGTTCAAGTGGGCATAAAATGCCAACAGGAGAGTCCCCAAACTGAACACAATTCACTTCACTGTTTCAAACTACCATTAAGATGCAGAATTAGAAACATCCATTTATTGTTCTTTTTATAGCACAGCCAAGTGACTTGGAATTTGAGCTTGGCCCTGCCAAGGATTGCTCAATCCTGAACAAAAAGTCCTCCACTATAATGTTAAAAAAGCACCAACCATCAATTGAATGCTAATCTTTATGTTCTATGATGCATCCCTCCAAGAATGCTACCATTAAAAAATGTGAATTCTATTTTTCATAAGTGATAGATTATCCTACCAAGCTGTGTATTTTCCAGTAAAGTGTCCTTTTATTTGTCCTGAGTGATTACTAGTTTGTGGAAGTATGTGTGGGGTCATTTCAGTGCTGTGGGAAAACGGAGCACTCTTCTGTTAAAATCAGTAGTGAAATCAGAAGCAAACTATGCTCTGATCATCACAGGCATGTGTTTAAATATTGCTTTCCTTAATTGGCTATGTTCTATTTACTTAAAATGAACAATTTGGCAAGTTTTTCTCCCTTGACAACAGCAAAGCGTAAACCGTTTTATAAGTTTGGCTGTTAAAATCAGATTTGTAATGTAAACCACAATATTCCAGGGTTGTTACTGTTGCTGAACCAGTTATTTTAGCTTGCCATTGTTTTATAATTGTGCACCTTTAAACATTCTGGTTCTGTTTATAACTTATGTAAAAGTTCTTGTTGCAAAATACTGATCACAATTTTATGTTTGCTCATTCTCTCTTTTTGCTTGGATCCTGTATGTGAAGGTCATTGCATTGTAAGGGAGATTCAGTCTGGATGGGGAGATTAGGGAGCATCTCTGTCATCTCAGCTAAATTATCC
Source organism: Bucco capensis (assembly GCA_013396975.1). Lineage (NCBI taxonomy): Eukaryota > Metazoa > Chordata > Aves > Piciformes > Bucconidae > Bucco > Bucco capensis. The sequence goes on from VWZO01001195.1 coordinate 116,655, forward strand.
AAGGTATTATTTAGAAATCCTGTCAAAGGGACAATGGACCAACTCCTGTGAGTCCAGCTTGTGGAGAATACTGTGTCATGGAATCATAGAATCCTTCTGGTCGGAAGAGACATTTAAAATTATCAAGTCCAACCATTATCCCTGCATTGCAAGGGTTAATTAACCATGTCCCTCAGCACCACATCAACACATGTTTTCAATCCCTCCAGGGATGGTGACTCCACCACTGTCCTGGGCAGCCTGTGCCAGGGCTTGGCAACCATTTTGGTGAACAGCTTTTTCCTAATGTCCATCCTAAATCTCCCCTGGCATAACTCGAGGCTGTTTCCTCTTGTCCTATCACTTGTTACTTGGGAGAAGAGACCAACTCTTACCTTGCTCCAACCTCCTTTCAGGGAGTTGGAGAGAGTAAGAAGGTGTCCCCTCAGCCTCCTTTTCTCCAGGCTAAACAACCCCATTTCTCTCAGCTGCCCCTCATAAAACTTGTGCTCTAGACCCTTCACCAGCTTCGTTGCCCTTCTTTGGACACAGTCTAGCACCAGTATCTTAGTGGATTGTTTGACTGACTGATAGGTGGAGAAGATGGAAAGCAGCAGTCAGCCCTCTCTCAGCTGGAGGTCCTGATCAGAGAAGGCTGTACAGGTTTAGCTGCCCCATTAGAAGTGTGAGAGAGCCCAGGACACAGGACAAGGGTTATTCAAGGGTGGTAAGGCTCAGAGTGATCTGTTAGAGAACTTTAAAAATCTACTTGTTGAGGGAAACCTTTGGAGAAGGTCTTCCCATGGCATCACTACTGCTTCTAGAGTGTGATGAGTTTCTCCTTCCTACTAATACTGCCTCTTTTGATAGCTCTGGTGGTGCCCTGTAAGCACCTTAGTAGAGAAAAAAGTTAAATTTATGCTTTTGAAACTTCCTCCAGGGGATTTTCTGCAGCTGGGTTCTATGTCTTTTTGACACAGAGCAGGAATAAATTGAGCTCAAAATGTTCCTCAGTTTGGTGAATGCCTAAATAGAATAAAATATAATCATTAGCACAGGAATACTTTTCCTTCCATAAATTAATGCATCTTGCACACATTTCATGGCATGTAGCCATGTTTTGTATAACTGCATTAAATATATATATAACTCTTAATCCATCTTGGCAAGAGAATTCAGTCCTTCACTAGTGGTGTAACCATCCATCCTTTCTCATAACAAGCAGTGTGCAGCTAATAGTGCATAGCACACTCTGAGCCCAGAGTTTTAGCTTACAAAACCATCCATGTGAAACTTGTGGGGATTCATGAGCATTTCAGGAGTAAACTGGTCACCATCCAAACACTTATGGGCAATAAATAATAGAGCTCTGTGAAGAGCCAGCAGAGCAAACTCAATCGAGTTAAGTCACAAAAGTATTAATCAGAGGTTTGCTACTATCCAACCAGCTCCACTTCTTGACCTACCACAGGATTTTACTAGGGTGCCTATGGCCATTATTCTCCAAGGAATGTTTGAGCAAACTACTGCTTGAAAATGCTGTTTCACTGAAGTTTTTTTTGTCTTCTGATTTCCTTTAGTTTTCAGACTGAACTACAGTGCTTCTGACACAAATGACAGAAACCGAGTTAAAAGCAGATTAAAGAAGTTCATCTCCCGAAGACCCTCCTTGAAAACCTTGCAAGAAAAAGGACTTATTAAAGGTGTGTTCAGTCTTATATACTTTCCTTTTGGTCTAAAAAGTAAACACAAATTAATTTTTCATTCTCAGTTAAATGAGTGAGTGCATTGAACAAATACTTCTCAGATATGGTTTTGTTGCTGTATCTCATAAAAGTTACACTGCTGCAATGTAAAGGAAAAAAAAAATCACCATATGTTTACATCTCTCTCTGTGCTATCTGACTTCTGCTTCAATTTTTCTGCTTTGGTGTGCATGTGGTAGAAGCTTCTCCATTTACCACAGGCAGTCTGTGTACACATTACACATCAACAAGCTGCACAACTCCATCTCTTTTTCGAGGAAAGACTGTTTTTACAGTTTTATATTTTAGAACTTGGAGTAGGAACTTCAGATTCTGTGCTGAGTAATTTGTTTTCTAGGGGAGGCTGGAATACTTTCTTCTGTCTTCTCTCATTATGTTTGTAACTCACAAAAAAAATACATTTTTAACAATTTAAAATACGGGCCAGTGAATAAGAAATGCTTTGAATCCATGATTACTTTTTCCCTACTCCAATTTCTTGCTAAGTTGGTTAGCCATCACTCGCTCATATCCTTCAAAAATTGTTTCTGTGAGAGAACGTGTTTGTTAGTTTATCTAAGGAGTAAGCCTTTTGCTAAGAAGCTGGGAGTTGAAGGCAGTAGCATTCTGACCACTAATAACCCAGCAAAGCCATGTTTTCAAATATTGTCTGGATGAATGCTTTAAAAATTTACACACTCCCAAATTATTATGTGTGAAAGCCACAACTGCACATGCAAGTTGACTCGAAAGAGGCAGGTTGCCAGCAGCCCCTGTCAATCTCTGGAGTGTGACTTTTCCAGTGCTCTGTCAAAAATGGCAAGGGGTGTTGCTAGCATGTAATAAACTTGTCTATCCTGAGCCAAGAGATTGACCCCAGCCAGTGAAAGCTAAAGCAGCCACAAGAGTTAAACACCAGCTGAGCCCATGAAGGAGGATAAGATTTTATGAATTAAGTTCTTATGGTTTAGATGCATGCAGAAATGTTCATTGCAATGTTGCTTCCTTGAAGGAAGACTTCATTATATGAACTCCTTATGTGTCTTACTGATGGGCTTCTGCTTCTAATTGCACACAGAAACGCTAAAAAAAGTCTTTTTTTACATGAATAGATGTGTTTGAGGTGTACATACTCACATAGCAAACTGTCAACATCTGTCCTTACCCATTTATAAGTATCTGACTTCAATCCATTGGAGGGTTTTGCCTCTTTGAAGTACTCTCTGGGTTGAGGGTGGGATTTGAATGCATCCTATTAGATTGTTTCAATTATTACAGTAACAGAGGAAGTAATTTATAGTCTTTTAATTTCTAGATTTAAGGGTGGAGGGTTTTTTTTTAGTTTAATAAAGTGTGGCTGATGAATCTTCTGCAGTGTTACATAGGGATCAGATGTGATCCCTGCTAACAAATCCAGATTCATTAGCGTAACTCAAATCCATCCTCTAATATACCTTTCTAGGAAAGCCAGATGCATTTGGATTTGGCCAAAATTGTATTAAACTCCAGATTCATAAGCACAGCTTGGTTCTACCTGGGATACTGTTTCATGGCTAACCAAGATTCATGATTTGTGCCGTAGTAATTCAGAATTGGTACCTGGCACAGTTTCATTACCAAACTAGGGTTTCCATGAAGAAAACCTGGTGGTTATCTACCATGAAGTTTCATTAGGATTGGGTTTTGGCCATGCAAATTAGACAGGATTCATTAGAAGGGCTTAATTCCAATCTACGGTGTCTATGTGAAATGCTCATTTGATAAGGTTCCTTCATTGTCTTCACTGGAGTTTATACCTTAACTGTTAAAATGTTATGAAAATGCAGTTGCAGTGCTAATAGACCACTATTAAATGTTAATTTTTAGGCTGACAGTAGAATATTTTTAAATCACCAAATGCAATGCCCCAAGATGAAAAATGAAAAGCTTGCCAAATCTTGTGTTATAAGATGCATCTATTTATTTTTCTAAAGGTGACTTAAATGGTTGCAGGAACCTCTCAAAACTATTTGCTCATTTCTTCAGGGGAAAAAAAAATGCTAACCAATATTTTACAAGAAGAAATTCCTCCCGCTCTGAGAACACGCATAGTAACTTTTATCCCATAGGGAAATACTTCTGTCAGAATTGTAAATCCCTTAAAATAGGGGCTCATAATAAAAGTGTGTCTAAAGCCTTGCAGGACATCTCAGTACCCAATTTCTGACAAAGAGCTGTTCTGTGTGCGGGTGAAGAATTGATGTAAATATCTGCGAAGCGTGTGGTGTTAATTACTCCAAAGCAGTGGCACTGTAGGTGCTGTGAAAAACCTTCACTTTTCATCAAGTGCTATTCATATTTGCCAGGGGCACTATAAAGCTCTCAAATCTATATTGATTTTTTACATTGTGTGTCACACTGGAACCAAAACTCCAATAAATTTAACACGTAAATTATAGTCATGAGTAAATACATTTTAAGGTGGTAAGTTCACTTAAACACAGTTCTGGGCTCTGTTAGTGGCTGATGTGTACACACTTGGCCAGAAGACCCGACACATTTCTCCACATTACCCAAATTTGGGAATACAGGCTTCAAAATTAAATAGCAGTTTGATCTCCTGGGGTACTTTGTTCTGCCAACACTGTTATCAGAAAAAAATGTAGACATTATGTGATTGTCATTTAACTCTTAACAAAACTTTGGTTGCATAGGATCGTAGCACAGATCTCTGTGGTAAATAAAGTATGTAGTTAGAAAAGGAGAAGAATAAGGAGTAGGAAGATAATCAGACAAAGGAATGTAGCACACCAAGGTGTAAATTTTAGTGGCATGTCAACCTGCAAATGAAGATGCATCAATGCTTTACATGAGAAAAAGTTATTTTTGTTATTGTTTTCCCATTTGCTTTCTAGTCCTGGAATGGGAACAGCACATTGGCTCTACTCACAGGGATGGGCTGGTGATGGGGCTTTTCATGCTCCAGTGAAAGCTCTAATGAACTTCATTAGTCCTCATTCCATCTCACTCATGCTTACACAAAATACCTTTGGTCTAGAAGCATTTTGAATCGTTTTTGACATGATGTGTGGTACAGGATTTCTGTGTAATGCGTATGTGTCTACATGGACACTTATGCTCATAGCTATCCACACATGGATGCAACCCCAAAAATAGTCAATCAGAGGCAAGTTCCCTGCCTGCCCTTTGAGCAGTGTTATTGTGAGAATAACTATGTTCAAATTTATATGCTAGGGCAGGGGTCCTCCATTCCTGGGCTTGAAATATTCTCAGAATTTACAGAATGTGCACTAATACGCTAGAAAAATAATATATAAATCTTCTCTTTTAAAACTGCTTTATAGGCTATAATTGAACTTTGAGCTTTCTGTTTGAGCTTTGTAATGATTTAATATTTACCCAAAATGAATTGCCAACCTTGAACTTCATATTGGCCTGCTAACTTCCTGATTTCTGAGCTTTTCTAGTCCACACACACAAAAATTGCTTCTGTGAAACTGTGATTTTAAAGCTATGGTGGTTGTGTTGATAATAGACTATCACAAAATACACTTTCAGTAAATGGTATAAAAGCATGAGTAACAACTTTGCATAAATGACACTGTGGGAAATAAGGAAAGTGCAGCTATTCAGCTGGCAAGAAATTCAGCTAGGGTTTTTTGGGGGTGGATATCTATTTTATTTTTTTCCCGAAAGCTAGGCACCAAAGGACCTTCACTGAGTTTATTTCATAAGCTAAGGCAAAAACCCAAAACAGCATAAAGGTTGGAATGGTTACAACTGTTTCAAGATGGAAAAAAAGCCACTCAATTGCTAGTGAAAGGAACTAGCTGGGATTTGGCTTGATAGCCTACAGAACAGGGCTCAGTAGATGGTGCTGGTTGTGTTGATAGCAGCACAGAGATCACCAACCATTTTATTTCCAGACAAGGGAAAACATCCTTTTTTGTCTCATATGTCTCAATAGACCTTGGAGTTGTTCAGTGTAATGGGTGTGATGCTCTTGAGAAGTCCAGAAGAGCAGATGAAGACCTGTTTTTGGTGTGTTCTGTCATCCTTCTGGCTTGTGCAGGAATTTAGCAAGTGATCTGGTGCCCACAATAACTTAGGGAAAGTTGGGAGATGTTTCCTTTGACTTGCAGACTGTGGGTTACCAAGGGTATTTCCTTTCCCCTTTCCCCTTTCCCCTTTCCCNGCAAGGGTATTTCCTTTTTCCTTTCCTTTTTCCTTTCCTTTCCCCTTTCCCCTTTCCTTCCTCTTTCTTTCTCTCTCTCTTTCTCTTTTTCTCTCTTTCTCTTTCTTCTTTCTTTCTCTGTTTCTCTCTCTTTCTCTCTCTTCTTTCTTTCTCTTTCTCTCTTTCTCTGTCTCTCTTTCTCTCTCTCTCTCTTTTCTCTTTCTCCTTCCCTTCTCTCTTTCTTTCTCTCTCTTTTTCTCTCTCTTTATCTCTTTCTCTCTCTCTCTTTTTCTCTTTCTTTCTCTCTTTCTTTCTTTCACCACTACAGGGACCTTTAGAAGTACATTTCCCAGATGCTGTGGATGGCCAAACACTGGACAAAAGTAGTTTTTTTCCCTTTGAGATGATGGTCAGAAATAATTCAGATAATTTTAAAATATTTTTGGAGACCTCTTTGGAGGAGTAGATGAGACTCACCTTCTTTAAAAAAGAAATGAGCTCTTGTCCTCAGTAAAACATCATTTCTTAAAAGAGACCAGAGTCTGCAGTACTATTTTACCTTTTTTTCTGAAAATGTGAAACAAATCTGGTAGCTCATATGCCACTTAATAGTAACTGCTCACAAATGTGATTTTGTTTTGAATTGATGACCACCACAGATCAACCACATATACTAAATCTGTAAGTTAAAAGGACTGGCAAGGTTCCCAGCTGGCATAAATCAGGGGAGCTCCATTGACAATCTCGCTGACTTCAGTCAGTTGAGGACTGGGCCCACTTATTGTAAAAGCATTGTGGCCTTATTGGGAGCCCACTCTGGCATCAGCATCAGTTTAATGTCTGGCTTAATATGTCTGACTCTCCAGAGTGAGCAGCTAGAAGAAGTCACTTTTCAGAAGATGGCCCTCTCCAACCACATGCTTCCTGTTGTGTCCCTCTCTCTGTACATTCCTCTTTTATTTTACCTTTTCATTCTCTTTCTACATTTTCCATCCCAGCATTCAAACAGATACAAGGAAAACAAACAACTTAGATGTGGATGGAAAGCTCTGGCAGTCCAGCAGTTCAAATCCAGATGTAGCAGAGCTAATTCTGCTCCTGGAATGCATTGAATTGCATAGATATAATTCACATTTGTAAGAAATTGGGTATTACACCATTATACCTTCTTCTCTCAGGTCAGAATTTGAGCTTCTCTCTGAGAATGGGAATATTAGCCATGCCCTTCTCTAGGCTTTCTTTAATAAAAAACACTGTATGTATGAGTTCCTTCCAAATGTGGCCACATCTCATCAATGTACACCAAAACCAGCTAAACAATGACATTCTCAGTGAGGATGTGGCTTTAGTGATTTTGTTTTAATTGTTTCTTTTCCAGCAGTATTGTCTCTCCTAGACTAGATTTCTGCAGCTCAGAATTAGTGGCTTTGCTGCAGCCTACAAGAGCTCCTCAAAGAAAGAAAAAAAAACAACCACCCAACAACCAAAAAAACAAAACAAAAAACCAAACAGTAAAATAGTAGTTCTGTCAGGCTGAGGGAGAACTTGATGCTCACCAGAACAAGCAATTCATTGCAGCTGTAATGATCATTTTATATTATACAACTTGTGAATGTCCATTCTGTCCTCTTCTGGTGTCTCATTTTCTCTCCATGTGCAGAGCTGTCACACAGCCCAGCACCTCAAATAGAAAGTTTAATGTGCAGCTATCAGGGAGGGGTAATGTAAACCATACCACCAAACATATCAGGAATATATTGCTCTTCTTAAAAATGCTTGTTGGTTTTTCATACTACAGTATTGACTAACTGTCTGTGTTTGATGTATGGTTTACCAGCCTGATGTAGACTTATGGTTAGAGCTTAACTTGTTAGTTCTGCTTTTGCAGCCAATTCAGAATAACTACAGATGCCCCAAGATATTAAAATTGACTGCTCAAATGGACTCAGTGTGGGAGTTTCATTGGTTTTAAATTGATAACAGCTGAAAGAGTGAATGATTAAAGCTGTATATGGGCATAGTATGCAGCTCCTTTTGTACAAGCTCTTGTGAACAGAATCCACTGTATGGGAATTGCCTTTGTTCTAATAAAAGATATTTCTGAACAATTGTTAGTTTAAATTTTTAAATGATGAAACGAGCATTTCAGGAGCCTACAGAGGAAATAATTCTTGAGAAACTGGAATAACTCTGAGAAGATAAAGTGGATTTCTATTCAGAGGGGAGCATTTAAAGTTAAGTAGCATTCCATAAGGTGGTAATTGTGTCTATTTCCCAGGCATTTGAGTTAAATAAGCTGGATAGGAAATATAAACTGTCATAACAGGAGGTTAGGAGTGTTGTGTACATCTTTTTTTTTTTTAAGAAAAGTAATAAAAAAGAACTTTTGAAGGGCCTTATCACAAATAAATCAAAGGCCTTTTTGCTTCTTTTATCCCTTTGAGAGTAATTCTTATTTTTCAAAAAAAATGTCCTGAATAGTTTCCCCTTAAACTAATTTGAAAATATCTATGCACAACTATAAAAGAAGACTAAAATAATATTTTAATCTTAGTTACACATAAGCTTTACAAAAGTTAGTAGTTTTCCATTCCTATAGTTCTTTGTCTTCAAAATACTGCACAAACAAACCTTAACTGAGTTTTCTTCAACTATCCCTGTGACCTCTAGAAGTGTAAATGTGTCAGTGTAACTACCACCATCCTCATGTTTATGTGCAGAAACAGATCCAGCAAAAAAAATCAATTGACTAGAGAGAGTCACAGCCTTTGTGGCTGAGGAGTACCCAGAACTCAGAGTATTTGGGTGACTCATGAGATTACTTCTAAATACTCATGAATTTCTAGAAGGGGGGAAAGAAAATCCAAAGTAATTGTGTATGGTTGTTTTACCATAGTCTCTTTTGATGCTCAGCAGCTGTGGTAGGTATGGTTGGACTTGATGATCTTAGAGGTCTTTTCCAACCTTAATGATTCTGTGATATGCTGCCCAGTTTCCAAACTTTTTTTCATAGAATCATTATGGTTGGAAAAGACCTCTGAGATCATCAAGTCCAACTGTCCACCCAATGCCACCATGCCTCCTACTAAACCATGTCCCCAAGCATCATATCTAAATGTATTTTGCCTCCTAGGAATACCAAGTGTTCAGCATTCATAATGGGAATTGAAACTGTAAAATAATCCTGGAAGTTGGTTCTAAAGTGTTTATAATAATAAGAAGTACTGCTGAATACCCAGAATTAATTCTATTTCAGTTCTTCGTGTATTGCCATCTAAACACAGTGCAGCTCTGTGCCTGTTTTACTTCTGAAATTGTTTACACGTGTCTTTGTCCACCAAATAAGATACATTTTTACTTCTTTTTAACATAATTTAGAGTGGAGGCCGTTCCATATTCTGCAAAGAATTTGACAGGTCTTTGCTGAAATTGTAAAAAACAATTAAGATGTCAAAAGAGGAAGTGCTAGTACATTTTAATCATAAATCTCTGCCTATATAATTACCACTGAAGGCAGCTATAAATGTTTTATGAAGAAAATGCAACCAGACTGTGCTTTGTCAGAAACATAACCCTAAAACATGTAACAGACTGCTTGCTAATCCTTGATGCTTCACATGCAGGCAACCTTCTTTGGTGTAGTTCTGTGAACCCAGTCCTCCATCCCTTCTGCGGCTGAAACTCTGACTCACTTAAATTCAAGTTTTGATGTACTCTACCAGAATGCAGATCACATACATTGGGAGGTACTGGAGTAAGCTCGCATGATGCATATCAAGAAGTCCAAACCACCACATGCACCTTGTTTCCCTAATTCTTCCCTTCTCTGGGGATACTAGGAAAGAAAAAGGCAAGTGAGTTGCTCTGGAAATTTAAGCTTAGCAAGAAAATAGTGGTAGGTAATGATAGGACAGGAAAGCAACGCTCCTTACAAAGCATAAAGTAAAAAAATGGAGGTTTTGCCTCAAACTGTTAATGGTGGAAGGTGGTGGGGCTGCCTATGGAGCAAAAACCACGGTGCCATTGGAGCTGCAGAGGACAGCAGGAGCTCGTGCTGTTCTGCAAGTGAGCAGTGTTTGTTGGGTTTGCTGTGCTAACACCCTTCAGCTATCCATACAAAAAATTTCAAAGCCTCTAAGCCAATTTCCAAAATGTAGGACTCTAAATGCTATATGGAGACTGTCTCTTTGGATAAATGATGATAGTACAGTCCCATTGTTTGAGCATTTAGCTGGCTCCTATTGAGTGGTTCCTCTCATCTGTTTGATTCATTCTGATTCTAGCTGACAACATCCCCATTACTGATTGCTCTTTTCATAATTTCTCAAATATATAGAGTGGAAATGAGGAGGGAAGAAGATAATCAGTAATGTGAAGAGTTTAACCTGCTTATACAAGTATGTTTCAAGACCAAAATTCAAAGCTAAGCAGAACTTTAAAACCAGGAAAACTAAAATGTAGCATTATCTAGTTAAAAGATTATTCGTCCAAGAAGACGAATCACAAGGTAAACTTGGTGTAAGATGAAGTCCTCATCAAAAACACCTAGTACCTTCAATTATTTTAATCAGGTAGTTTGATGATAAAAGCCTTATAAAGATGAGATGAAATTGTACTAAGGCCTAACGAGACAAAGTAATGAAGCCCTTGTACCCCTGTGGTACTACATGGTAAGAGTGAAACTCCATGTATATGGAAGAGACAGGCTACCCACTAATAAGAACTTCAAGGTTGGACCAACAGTTAATAACATGTAGGATTTTGGATTCAAGTAGTTATGGAGCTGCATCTCTAGAAAGGCCTTCACTTTTTTATGGCAGGTCCAAGCAAACTCCAGAGACCTCCAAGCCTTAGAAAGGTCAAGGTCAAGGCGTAAATTTCAGTGGGGACTTGAACCCAGGGGTAAGTATCCAAGTACAGCAGATACTGAGAGTAATGATCACTAGGACTCAAAAAGGATTTGTTTCTAACTATGTCTGTCCATCTTTGATAGCTGAATTTTTAATTAGTATGCAAGCTCAGAAGAGAGAAAAATCCTATTATTAATAATACGCCTTAATGCATTTTCCTCCTTTTCCAAATGTAGATCAAATTTTTGGCTCCCATTTGCACTTGGTTTGTGAGCACGAGAAATCTACGGTCCCCCAGTTTGTAAGACTGTGTATAGAAGCTGTTGAAAAAAGAGGTGAGTACCATAACATCTAACACTATGTTTTTTTTCTTTATTAGTAAGCAAAACCTTAACCTTGTAAGTCCACTCATTTCACCAGGGTAAGCAGGCAGTTCAATTTTTGATGTAGTTATGAACTGAACTATATCACATTCTGTGTTTTCATTACCGTTATATGATAAAACACTAATAGAACTCATTTGTGCTGATTATTCCTTATATTTTTGTTTTCCTCTTTCTCTGGGAAAGCAAATGCTAAACATCAATAAAATACCAGTAACTTTCATTCAGAAGTCTCTGGTGAGTGCAATGCCAATACTTTTTTCCTAAGTCTTGAATTGTATTGACCCAAAACAAGTGTTATCCTACTCTGACCATGTATATATATGTATATGTAAATATATATATTTAATGCATGCAGGTGTCTAATTTTGAGAGTTATTTTAAAAAGCCATAATATTGGAATGAATATTCACTCTCATTAAAAGTTTTGGTTACTAAGAAGGGTTTTCATAGTACAAGAAAGATGTACTTAACACCATTGCCTGCCTGCCTCTCTGCAGAGTGTCTCATTCTCTCATTGAAGGTCATTTTCTTTGGAAGGTACATGCGGTAGATGCAGAATCTTAAAATGTATTGTATAAAAATGTGAGGCTTCATCACCATCTGTTACAAGTTTACAACTTGTTCCAGGGATCTGGGGAAACATATATCTTGCAAAAGATAGAAAATTTATTTTCAGAATACGGCTGGGTGAACCCATTGTCACTGCCATATCCTGGAGTCTCAGAACAAGAGAACCAATGGCAAATAAAAAAGATATTTAGGCTGTTAACCACAAAGGAAAAAGCTATTTTAATTCCATCATTGTTACCTGGTTTTTATAGTGAAAGGTGTAATAAAACTACCCTGGAGTTTCAAACTCTGGGAAATTCATGCTTTAATTATACAGCAGAGAGAGCACTGGGATATTATTATTCCCAGAATGATTGGCAGGAAGTCAGAAACTAACAAACTGGAGCTTGTTCAGCAGGGGGAGATAGTAGCATTGGGTTTTGGAGGAAGGCTGGAGGCTGGATAAAGAAAAGGACAAAGAAAGGGGAGAAAAGTATGAAGTGACTATTAATAGAGGAGGAATTGTGTGGAGAAATTCAGAACATGGAAAGGAAAGGCTGAGATTAGATTATAAAAATGCCACGCCATGCAGAACATGTCTAATTGACTGTTAGGTTACGATCACAGCACAGGTTCTCCAAAAGATGCACTAGATATTTCATCGGTGTTTTGTGGTCTCTGACCACTCCTCCAGGAGTAGTGAGGCCAGAGGTCTCTGCACTGCTGAGCTCTAATGGAAAACTCCAAGAAACCTAATTAGGTGTTTATTGTCCGTGTGATTATCAGAGAAATGTTCATAGAAGGAAATGAAAATATCTCTGTTTCTTCAAAGGAGTTCATCCTTCAGAGTATTGCATTATTGTTCTTGTGTTCCCTTCAAACTTGCTGTGACTACAAGAAGTCTACCCCTTTTAGTTAGTCTAATATGTAAACAAAAGCTAATCATATGGCATGAGATAAAAATTTCATTTTATCACTGTATTTATGAGTTTATATTTGATATACTTTTTTTTTAAATTTCTATTATCATTTTCTTGGATTAAGATGCTTGCATTTCCTCACATTCTATTTACTCAAAGTGTTGTTTTTACTAAGTTCTGGCATAAACAATCTCAGGACAGCAGTAATTTATGTGAAGCTAAGTCCAATGTTTATGCAAGCTTCTGATGACATTTTATACCGGGGCTGGTATTAGGAAGCAGTATGTGGAGGTGCCAAGTCTCCCGGCATGGCTGAGACTCAACAGAACTGAAGCCCTCCTCTTAATGGCCAGATATGCCTCCAGCCAAGATACTCAACTGCAGAGTCATGGGAAATACTTATGTACCAATTATGGGAAAGGCACATTTAATGAAAACTGTATGTTTACTTTCATAGTCTTAGGAAGATGGCCTAGATACTCCGTACAGCTGGCATATTGGCTGATGTAGAAAAGCTTTTTTTCTTTTTTTTGCCTTTCCCCCCATTTAGAAAATATTTCATCTACATACTGTAACTACCAAAAATGTTACTTGCGTGCTTTGTCTGAGACAAAAGGATTATGAGGGAAAAAGACCTTTGGAGACTAACCTTAAATGTTGCTCACAAAGCACCGCTGAACAGTTGTGTTCTTATTTATCAGCTCATGGGTTGAATTATTATCTACCTATTGGGTTTTGACTTGCTTTTCTGATTTTTAAAACATTATTACCCTGCACAGAAAGCAAGTCTAGCAGTGATCTGAATAAACTGTATTAATTAGTGCATTTCCCTGCCTAGATGAGGTTACATACAATAGCCAACTGTAGTAATGTTCTCCCACAGATTAAAAATGTAGAGGGTGTCATTAACTCTTGGCACCAATTCCTGTTTAGTTACACTACTTTTAAATGAATATCTACATTGAAAGCAAAGGAATTATTCTGAAATTATTTTGTTGCCTTTTAGAACAGCTTTTGGTCATTTATCCCATAGGCTACTGTTCCCTTATTCACCATGTCAGGACAGAGGTGCTTTATAAGGTTTGGTTTCAAAATTCTCACACCATAATGCATATTATCTGTCTGACAAGGATTCAGTTGTTTGAGAGTGAATTATGGTTTTTCAGCATCTTTTGTTGGTTGTAGTTATTGAAAGAGGACTGGGAATCAGGAGTTCTTTCTACATCTATTCAGCAGTCTTGCAGGGCTGGTAGCGGAGTTTAACAGAGAGTCATTAAAAATGTGCCTGTTCTTGTAAACTTGCAAGGCAATTGTCACATTTTATTTTTATTCTTTCTTTTTAAGCAAGCTCAGTTGTTTTTCTTCATTCTTTCTGTATTATTTATTCATTCATAATTTTTGATGAGCAACTTGTCCTGAGTGTTTAGCTACACAGATCTGGGCAACTGAAGTGTTGAACCCTTGGGGTTAGGTCAGTATACCCAATAGAAAAAAACCCCCCACATATATGATGTGACCTGGAGAGAATAAGAGAATAATTCTGACCATACAACGATTAGTGGCTACTCAAAGATTTCTAACATTTCTTAGCTTCCTACTTTCTCAGAGACTTGGAGTGTAAGTTTGTTGTGGAGCAGCTGTCATGTGCGTATTCCTTTTTTTTTTCTGTGTCATCTTCTATTTTGCCCTCAACACTTAACTTGGATGTGACTCAGGTTTTTCTGGGACTATCTGTGGACCTGCCTTTTTCAATCAGTATTCCATGCTTTTCCTCCTCCCCAAAAGGTGTCTGATAGGTAGCCCCAGCCTGGAACTGAGCGATGCAGCATGGAAAGCCTGGGGCAATCCTTCCAGTGTACTCTAACTCACATGCCGTGCACTCCTGCCAAGGGTGGGGCCCATTGCAAGATTTTTGGTGTTTCTAGGCCAGATATTATTTCCAGCCATTTCTTGAGTCTCTTATTTATTTTGTTATACACGACCCTTTAAAAGTTCTGGCTGATTTTTTTTGGCGTTATTTTTCTTCTTAAATATATGAAAGGCACGAGTAGAACGCATTGAAAAATTAACAATATCAGTCTGCATTGTAGCTAAACAAAATACCATTCAGTGCTTCTCATTGTAATGTTTTATCATGCAAAAAAAAAAAAGAAGTTTGATACTAACCTCTTTTCCAGGGATGATCATTTCTCTGTGTGTCTACTGACAGAGCAAAAGAACACCCTGAGCACTCAGTATCCTAAACCTACCGAGGGTATCCAGTGTAGTTTAGCTTTTGTAAAGAAATACAGCACTAATGCTCCAGGGAAATATAATTTAACTTTCATCTCTCTTTTGAAATGTCCTTCATGTCCTCCCTCCTTCCCCAAATCCAAGTTAGGGTTCTCAAATCAGCCCCAATGCCTTGAAAAATGACGCTGCAGAGCTGATGATTACAGGTACCGTTTCCATCCGAAACGGGACATTGCAGACATTGTTTTCTGTTGCTTTTCTTGGAGCACAGGATGCTCTGACAGGAATGATACACAAAATTACATATTTGATCCGATGCCTAAAAGCCACCCTGGGATCCATAACCTTGCCTAAAGATTTAAGAAAGACCTTTAGTCCACTTCTGAGAAGGTTCTTAGCTTAGAAAACTTTATCTTTCAACTTTACTTCTTAGCAGCTGTTATGTTTTTTTGCTGTCGTTTGTTTGACAGGATCCAGTTATAGGTTCCGATGTCTGTTTAAAGAAACAGGGAGGTTGTTGGCTTTAAAATTCCCTTACTGCTTGTGTGTTCAACATTTTCCCAGGCTTTTCTACATAGTTTGCCAAGTAAAGGGACTGACCTTTTGTAGCAAACACTTTTTCATTTCTAAATGCTCACTTTGATTTTTGTCCCATTTTATGCTCATTCCAAACTGTTTACAACCCACTAAAAATGACTGTGAATTATATGTTTGTGTAATGGATTCCTTTTGTGGTCAGAGTGGAATGTTTACTTTGAACAATTAGTTATCTTTGGGCAGATTATAGTGACCTGAAAAAAAAAAAAAAAGAAAAAAAGGCTAAGATTATTATAGTACCTTAACTATTTCCTTTTGTTATCTCCTCTCTTTGCTCAGCATATTATTTACTGGGTTTCGTTGCTCTGAGCCCCAGTGAACAAATCAAGTTAAATAAGAAAAGTGACAAAAAAAAAATCCCTGAGCATAAGGCTGTTGATCTGGGAGATTCCTCTGCTGGGGTAGGGATAGTGAGAGTTCAGAAGTGACCATTGGATACTTAGAGGCTGGCTGTGCAATTTTAAGGAGATATGGTTTTGAAAGACGTTTTAAGCACTTGCTGTCTGAAAATCAGATTTCTCAAAGGTGTCCCAAGTTTGACAGCCCAAAGCACCTAAAATCAAAACTCAGCTTTAATATCCATAGCTGCTATTTGATTATACATAATATCATTGCAGACATGCACACACACATAATCTCCTACCACAGATTATTCAGCATTTAAGGAAGAAAATATCTTTATGGACAAAGATAAAGTACCTTAGGGGATGTTGTAAAGAAATACAGTCAGGTCAATGAAGAGAAATGAAGATAAAAATGGTATTTTAAACTACCTCACCTCCCAAATGCCACACTGCCCTGTGACAGAAGGTTGTATCCCTTTCATCAGTATTATCTCTTAATCTAAAAGCTAAAGTGCAGCTAAAAGCACTTTAAAACCTATTTATGAAAAAAAAAAAAGGTGATATTTCATTACCTTCTAAATCATATATTGCTTTAAAAGGTAGTCAGTATTCTGGTAGAAAGTTTACATAGAGGAGAGTTCACTTATCTCAAGGAGTTAAGCAAAGAGGAAATGAGTTTTAAAAATATAAAGTATTGTGAATATATTTATATGGCTAGGAAAAATGAGGTTTTAAAACAGTTTTATGTTATCTCATTTTTAATGGAAGAAAAGGCTGCAGAAGAACGAAAGAAAGAAAAAAAAATCCCCAACACCTCTTAATGCTGATGAGTCCCATGCTGGGATCACTATCTTAGTGTAGTGAGTAGATTCCAGTGTGAGGATGGCAGAAGATGAGGCTTGAGCAGCCAAGGTATGTATTAATAACCACTATATATAACCTCTAGCAGCTTATATCCCTGTATGCATTGTAATACTCTATATTATTAGATTTGTGTTCAGCAGCTTGCTCCTCAAAGGTATGTTTAGCTTAAGCCATATTTTTCTTTTCTTTTTAATGTCTTTGGTTCTCAAACCCAATTCATTCCCATTCCTGAGGACCTGAAGAAGGCAGAAAGTACAGGGTAGTTTTGCCAAGGGATGCTCACCACCATCTTGGAGCTTCCATTAAATGTACAGTGTTCCTGGGCTACCTTCCCAGCACGATTCCACCAAACCCATCAGCTGGTGGCATAAAGGATTTGTTCTGGCAAGGTTTCCTTGAGAAGAAAGGAAACCTCAGGAGATCAACCTAGCCTGGACAGTTTTATATTTCTGTCTGTGTGCAGGATTATTCTCCAACAGCACTTGGCTCCTGAAAGACCACTGAAATCTATTTTATTTGTCTTTTCTCTCTGTTGCGTCTTTTAGCATATTTCTATCCTCAGAGCAAGGGATTTTTCATGAAGAGCAGTTTGTTTCCTACACGCTCATTCACTGATTTTCAGTGTTTAGTTTCCTCAGGAAAGGTATTTTCCCAACTATTTTTTTTTTCTTTCTCCCAGGCCTACACATGCTTCCTTGCTTACTCTGAGATAATTTTACATACTGTTTCCAGTGGCTTTAGAATTCAGTACCCTGAAAGTACAGAGATCATGTTGCTCCACCAAATGATCTGAGCTCCCAGTTCTGCTAATTTTGTACTGCTCATTCTTTCCCACTTTGGGATAATCTATTATGCTTGGATCCAGGCACGCACTAAAAGCTAATACTTCCATGAAGAATGTGCAATTTGTACTGTTTAGCTTGTGATGAGATTCCTGAAGTCTTTTTTTATGATTCTGTCTTGTTCCAAGGAGGCTTCTGCTCCCAATTTTCATATGCACTGAATTTAAAAAAAAAAACAAACAACAAACCAAAACAAAACAACAAAAGGAATCCAAAAACAAACTGATATGGAAAAAAAATTACACATAAAAATATCCAATGATTCAACAGATAAAGCTTTTTTTCAAGGGAATTCTAGTGAGCTGAAGAAAACTGTTTCTGAGGGCATTGAACTATGTTTACTTTAAAGAGGCCAACAAGCATAAACTTGAACGTAGAGATAAATGCAACATAAAATCAGAGAGTTCTGTGAAAAGCCCTTGCAAATTTAAAATATTTTGGCATTTTTATTTTTTATGTCTTTTAATACTTCTTTTAAGGAGAAATTAAGAGTGGTTAGCTATAGTGCAAACATATTTGGCATGCTTTCCTCAACCATTTTTGTCTTTGGGCTGAGGCAATCCAGCTATAGCCACCTTTCTTAGAGTAAGAGCCAGTTAATAGTGTTGTGCAAGGTCCAAGTCAGAATTGGCTCTGAAGGGTATTCACTCTGGGGCCTCTGTGTCTGCTAGAAAGCCACATTCTGAGCTAGAAGGGAAAAAGTATCAAAAAGTGTCAACAGGAAACATCACGGAAGGGCATGGAAGACAAATTAGAGAGAAGGAGACAACAGCAGGAGAAAAAAACAAAATGAAAAGGAATAAAAACATTGCAATGACAACGCACAAAAGAGAGAATAAATATATATTTAAAGAAAAAAAAATTGAAAGCAGAGACTGCAAGCTAGTTAGAAGAAGAAAAAGCCATTAAAAAGACAAGCATTTGAACCAGTTGCTGTCTTTGTCATAGTTACCTGATACCTGTTCCATTGATTAATCTGTTCCAGAGAAATGTATCCATTCCAATGAAAAAAAAAAGGGGGGGGTATTTGTATTTTAAGCCTTGCCAGTAACAACAAGCAGACACTCAGTGTGCACCAGAGTAACATTTACAATGCCTGGGCCAAATTCATGCCTTGTGTAATTTTATTGCTTTTACTGGAATTACACCAGAGATGAGTTTGGCCTTTTGCCTTTTTTCTAGCATTTTATAATATATCTATTAGTGAACACGCAGAAGGAAACAGGGCATTTCGTCTTCACAATTTTCCATAAAACCTCTTTCAATAGGCTCAATAAATAAACTCAACCACTTAACCTGTGAAATAAAAAAGAATCTGACAACATTTTCGAGATATTAAAATGATGTTAATACACTTTGTAAATCAAGCAGTTGACATTTGTACATGCTGAAAAAAAAAAAAAAGTCTAGAGAAATTTAGAGCCAGCCGAGTGTCTCTGCAGCTCTGCTCTGTGCCAAAGAGAAAATGAAGGTCCTGACATACCCCCTGGTCAGAGTCAGATTCAGGCAAGCTCACACATGAGGGTATCCACCTCCTAGCCACAAAAAAAAAAAAAAAAAAAAGATAAAAAGATAGACACAAAAATCCTCTCTTTCCCTTCTGAATAAAGCGAGGATGTAAGGCAAAATGCCCTGATACGGTCCTCATGCCATCACAGACAAGGAGCTGGCAGCATTTCCACTGCAAACCCCATTTAGTCAGACTTTACAGTTCAGCCATTAATAGAATACTTTCAGTTAGCACTTGACAAAATAAGTCTTGGCCTAGAGGAGATGTTCACACACACACACAAAACAAAAATATTTAAGTCCATTAAATTTCTTCGGAGGGGGAGAACCTGAGGTAGATGCAGTTTCAGACTCTTTCAACAACCCTCTTGCTTGAAAACAAAGTAACAGTTTTGAAATAAAATTAGGAAGGCATAATTCCACCGTGGAGACTAACTGCTTTTCCTGTGGAAAGAGAATAAGTTACTACAACTGCACTATATTTAAAAAAAAAAATATTGACAGCAATAAAAGAAATCACCTTAAAAAAAAAAAGTTTTGCTGTCTGTATGCAACATTATGGGGTCAGTTTAAAAACCCTGTCTCCTTTTTCCTGCCTGCAACTCAGGAGAGCAAATAACTGCAGTTGGATTTTATTACTTCAATTATTTGCTGCAGCAGCTTGTGTTACATCAATGTTTTTAAGCATATAATATAGCAGTCTAATGGGATTGATACCTAAGTGAGAGAAATTGTACCAACAGAAAGCTTCAGGAGCAAGGCAGAGGGCAAAGTGAGAGGGCAGCTTTAAGAGGAGGCTTTATGTGAAGGCTTTCCCTTCTTTAACACAAGATTTTTTAGCTCATTTTACTCCCCTGAATTTATGAAACCGATATTGCTAGCAATCTAGCAACAGAATTGTCCCCGAATTGGCTCCTGCATGAAAAACCCCCAAGGAATTAACAAGTCTTCTAAAGATCTCCAATTGTGTATTCACTTAGCAGATTGTTTTATTGTAATCAGGATCCTCATGGATCACATTATATAGCAAACCAACTTCTTTTTTGTGTTCACACAGACAAACAATGGTCCCTGGTTAGGGAGGAATGATTTATATGTAAACGAGAGCAAAATGTGACCGTTTGCTTTCACAACACAACAGAAGCCTATCACTTGGAGATGATGCATTTCAAATAACTGACAGTGTCAGGAAGTAGGTATTGCTGTTGGAAACTGCCTTATCATGTTCCTTCTGCTTTGTAATGAGTAGAGATTATTTCTTTATTATTATTGTTTTACTGACACCAGCCTCTGTCCACCAAAAGAGATGGAGACTTCTCTTTAAGGACCTCAATAGATCTGGTTTATGGTCCATGTTTGTTCCTAACAGTTAAGGAAATGCTTTACTGTTTTGTGGGATCAGGGCCTTAAGCTTGGTTCAGACATATAAATACCCAGATTTTCTCTCAGAATTTAAAACCAAAGAAGAAGAACTTCCTCAGTTGCCCAGATTGTGGGGCATTTACAGGTGTTACTGAGCCTCTTAAAACCCCCTGCATCCTAACCAAGGGTAAGGCGATAGCTCTTCTCTGAGACATCTTCACTCAGAAAATAAGTCCTCAAAAAACAGAAAGCAGTTATTCCATGCTTCTTCCTCCCCATCTTCCCAGAAAAAAAAAACCACCAATCTCTCAATATTTCAAACCATATGTTTAGATCTATCAATCCTGAACTGACATGGTGTTATGTGACACAAGACACCAAAGGAGCTGCCACCAAAAGGCTTTCCTGTGCCAGCAGTAACCACACAATAGTGTTGGAGGTACCACAACTTTTTTGTTTACTTAGAAATGAAATAATGGTGATGAGTGCATGGTATCTGTTAGCAAGTGTTGAGTTCTTTATGGTGATACTGCTCGTGTTGGCTGAAATGGAAAACTGATCAGCTCAGAGATCTTTAATAAGAGAAGTTTTGTAGCGTACTTGTTGTAGTGATGCCCTGTGGAGCCACTCAAACTCCAAATCTGTCAGCATACTTGGTAGAAACTTTGTTTCATGGTTCTCTAACTCATATGATTGAGATTAAAGTGAACAAAATCTTGGCACAAAGTTTGGCAGTCGAGAAGCATTCCTCTGTGTGTATATGTGTGTGTGTGAGAGAGAGAGAGAGGAGGACATTTAGCAGCCACTCATTTGGTGTTAAATTATCAGGTGTTACATATTTTTAATAAACCTTAGTAGAAAGATAAGCTACATCCTTTTCTAATGAAAACTTCTTTCACTTAGCCTGTAAACTGAGCTTTGAACAAGCTGAGCATCTGCTCTAGCTGCTGAAAACTAAATCAGTCAAATTCTCCAGCCCAGATTTTGAGCCAGACTTGCATCCCAATAGGAAGCTGGGAGATGCTGGAAAGGTGCTCTTTAGGCAGTCAGATTTTCTTTCTTTACCACTAAACCAGAAACCACTTTATTTAATGCCCTGACCTGTAGGACCATCCTCACAGGAGTGGCTACTCTAGTCTTAAATAGCACTGATCCACTGATGGAGCTTTTTGCGCAGGGACACTTCTAACATCACTGAGAAAAGACATGCTCTGTTGAGGTACTTTACAAACATCATGATCTGCTGATGTTTGAAAAGTATCTGAATTTGCACACTAGGAATTGTTTCACTGTGGTTTCTTTTCTTATCTCTGGTTTAGTTGCATTTGTTTTGTCTTCTGATATGTCATACACTAAAAACACAAAGAGCACATCTTACAGTAAGTGTTTGTGTTAGAAACTTTGCAACTCTTTTGGATGTCTCTATAGGAAATGTCATTAATAATTACTGGAATTTTCACCAAAGAAGGAAATTAGATATGGAAAACACTGTATGCCAACTATGCCTTTCCAAGCCTTCAGAAATACCAAGGGGTATGTGTGAAACCTAGTAAAAGGGAAGAGATTGGGTTTCTACCTTCCTTACATCATTCCATGTCACAGTCAGCTCTAAGATACAGACAATGATTCAAATTAAAATTCTTCCCTTGGCTTCAAATTTTAAGATAATTATCTTCCATGAAAATATCAAATGATACCCATATTTATGTATTTACTTCACCCCAAATCCAGCTAACAGATATCCAGTGCTTTTTATTGCCAGCAGCCACGTTTTTTCTTATCAGCAGTCAGTATTTTTCTATATTTCTTGCATATCTTTGTTATGTTTCAGTTATACTATTTGTATTTTGTTGTGATTTGGTTTTATTGGGGGTTTTTGAATATTTCTAAGTAGAAAGTAATTTGTTCCATATCAGATTATACTCATATAGCCTGTTTTCAGGAGCAATTCCTGAACAATTCACACACAAGTTTTGTGCTATTCTAACGCAGTATAGAGTGGCATGCTTGTAAAACTATAAAATGAAAACTATGAGCTCTCTCTGTCAGAGTAATGGAAGTGTGAGCCAGTCTCTTACATTTTGGTACTTACCATTCTTTGTAACCCAGTTTAGGTTTTTCATGATTTCTGTAGATATCTTGACTCCATTTTTTGCTGAGTGTTGCTTTGGTGATGGTTCAGATTTTGCCCAAAATAAATAGAGGCAGAAAGAAATAAAAAAAAAGCTTTTAAGTTACCTGAACATGTTTGGGGACTGTAAATGTAGTGAGAATGACAGGAGAAAATAAGATCTATAACTGCAGAGTCCTACAGCTAAGATAGCAAAAAGAAAGTGGAAAAGTATCTAAGTTATCTAAGTACAATAGATTTGCATCATATTAAAATCAATGTTTCTGGTTTTTCACATAGTACTGCTTAATGTCACTCTTTCATAACACTAAACATGACTTTTGCAAGAAGAACATTTTGTTCACTTATTAGACTAGAGGGTTATCACAGAAAAGAAGGTGTAAAAGCATTCAGTGCAATCCCATGATTTTAATCATTATTTTGTCTTTAAATGTGTGCAGGGTACACTGGGAAAGGCACTGTTAAAGTTATCTTTGTGTATACATACACACACACCTTAGTATTATCACATTTATATATTAGACAGATATGCAATGCTAAGAACTCAGTAAGTTGGTGTTAGATAGCCATATGTACACTTATCTTCCAAGAGTTTTCCACCCAGGCATGGACTGTAACACCCAAAGGTGTCTGATAGTGTGCCTTACAGAATCTCATTTTTAAATGTTTTCTCCCACTTAAAGATAAAAAGCAAACACAAAGATAGATGCCTGCAATATGATATGAATAAGCAAAGACCATTCCCAAGTGCACGAGAGCCTCAACTCCATTTTTAGAGCAGAGTTCTGTACATTCCTTCTGTTAGAAATCCAGAACTGAGCTAGTCCAACTTCTACATTGTAAGAAACAGATCCGGCCTTCTGTCTTATGCAAGGAAACAATTGCTGTCAAGTGCCTTGCTGATACTTCTTTAACTGTGCTTGAACTAGAACAGTTAAAATCTGTGTTCACATCCACTCCCCAGCAACATGCAGGAGCTGTAGGAAGTGCCCACAAATGGTTAGGTAGGACCTGTTCCTGAAGGCAAGACCTTGAGACATCTGTGCTCGAGCAGAGCATAGCTTCAGGCTGTCACGCAAAAGAGGGGTCTGCTGTAAAGACAACTTCTTGGCCTGTCTGGACTCCTCAGCTATCTCTAAAAAGCCAAATGATCATGGAAGAAGCAGTCCTCTGGCTTTCATTGTCCATCCTAAATATCCCTATTCCATCCAGAATTTCCTATCCCAGTCAGTATCATAATAAATTACTAAATAAATGAGTAACAAAATAAATCCCTTTGCCAAGCAAAGGCACTAGAGTGCAGAAAATGCAAATTCCTTACCCGTTTTGGCTGAAGATTAAGTGTGCCTAAATGCACAGTTCTGCTTCCCATCGTTACAAGTCCAACAAGCAGCAGTACTAGTCAGGATGGGGAGGTGACATGACTGAGGTCTCATTTAATCCCTCACCATTGTGAAAGATGGGGAAAGGCTTGTCCCTACTGTGCACTAAATTCTCTTTAAAACCAGCATTGGGAGTAAAGGGATGTTTGGAGAATTGGATCTTTCCCTTAGCTTTTAACCACAGTTCCTATTGATGTCAGTGGACCTGACTGAAAGTCCTGCACAGTCCTAAAAGGAGAATTAGACCCCCCAAAGTGCAATTTCCCTTAGTGTTCTGATGTTGTTCAAAAAACACAGGCATGATGGTGGTGATGATGGATCCCCAAATGAAGCGCAGTTTAACCAGAGTAGGAGGATTAAGCAAAATGCATAAATTTCTTGTATGCTACTGTCTGTAGCAGGCAAGAACTTCAGCCAGTTTAGTGAGCATAAGTTACAGCTGGCTTTTGCTGGAATAGTTTATGCTCTTGACCCTCCTCAGTTGTATAGCCAATAGGGAGTTGTCAGGCTACATGTGTTTTCAAACTTCTTTCAGCTAAATCAGAAATCCAAAAGCAAAATATGGCTCTCAGCAGTATCATGTGGAGCTGTGACACTCCCTGGAGGGCTCAGGGTCCATAAACCAATGAATGCATTACAATGAGGCATAAATGTAGTATTTCCATCCATGACAGATATAATCTTGAGCCTGTGTTTTTCATGTTACTTAACTCTTTCAGAACATAATGTGTGACAGAAAATGTCTTAAAATGCACATTGCAGTAAATATCAGTCAAGTATGCTTTATTGCTGAGCTCTACATGTTTCCAGAAGTTAACAGGCACAGCTGGGATATAAGAACTGGCAATGTTGTATATATTTCTTGAACATACAAAATACCTTGTCTCTCTTCTCCCCCACCCTCCACATTGCATCCCCAGCTGTTCTGATCATGTCACACAGTGGATGAGTTTTTCCATCATCAGCTTTTCCTTAGGTGATAACCTTGATTCAGACTTTCATCATCCCCAAAATAAACTGCATTATCTACATTGTCATCACAGTGAGATTAATCCATCAGAGCATTATATTGTATGGCAAGGAAGAGTAGAAATGGTGACTGATGGAAGGTGGTAAACTGCTTGTTGGTAGGTGGTAAACTACTTGTTGGTAGGTGTACCTAGCAGAAAACACTCAGTGCTAGTGTTTAACATCTATGGATTTTCCTAGAATTGACTGAAATTCTGCCAGTCACCATAATGTCATATTGCCCCAATTCCAGATAGGTAAGAATTGGAAGCTGCACATCTCTGGAGGTGTGAAGCTGATTATCTCTCAAGAGAGGTGGTGGTGAAGGACCATTTTGATTTTGAAGATTGCTACTACTCCTAAATGACCTTTTGGTAAAGCAGGGGAAAAAAGTACACCTGATAAAGTAACAGAGAATCACAGAAATCTTATTTTAGATAAATTAAGCACTGGTCAGAATGGACATAGTAACACATAGGTGGGAAGCAGCACTGCAGCTAATGAGAGCAAACAGGAGTGGTGAAGGAGGTACCAAAGAGAAAACAAACAAGCAAACAAAACCCAAATAAACAATCAGAACACTCAAACTCACCAAAAAACCCCCCCAAAAACTAGTGTTGCAAAGAGAGAAGTGCTATTTCCAAATATGTTATACTGTGTTGCATAAAGCAAGATGATGTTGAAACCAGTGAGCTGATGTGTGTGCTTTGAGGTCTGTAGTTGATAGGGTTTTTTCTCCTCCTGAGCATAAACCTTGTTGATTGAAAAAGTGAACAAAGATGAATCAGGTGGCAAATGTATTCATGTAATCATTTTCATTAATAAGCTGTTATAAATAATAGAGGGAAGGTTTTAAGTGTATAATTCTCTGTAGCACAATTGAGCTTTTTCCACTTCTTCAGCAGTCAGTTAATTAGAATCACCTGCATTTTCTTGGGCGGGCACCAAATGGATTGCAAACAAAAACAGATTAAAATAGCTGTAGCTCATGGCATACAGATGACAAGATTCACAAAGAGGACAATCAGGCAATGAAAACCTCCTCTTTTTGAAACATTTTTTTTCTCTTTAAAAGAAATTCAGCCCTTGTGAGTCGCTGTAAAAAGAGGTTTGTAAGTGTTTCACTGAAAGACTAGAATGGCTTTGTTTCTGATCCCATGATGAGTGAAAGAAATGTTTAAGAAAGATCACTTTACAGAGAGATTCAGACTGAAATGTGATGACTGTGATTCAAGCCAAGCCAAAAATTACAGCTCAGAATTAAAGGGGATGGACGTGGCTTGGGAATCCATTTTCCCACATTCCTGAATCTCAATCATCCCAGCCAATGTTTAAAAGAAAATACAGTGGAAAGCAATGAGGTCACTTTGTTTAGCTGCAAGAAGGGGGACTATCAGCATGGCAAAAGGATATATTGGAGGTAACAGCAAAATTACAGTCACCGCGCTGCATGTTCGATGATTTGATTCCAAACAAATCCCTTCAAAGCTTAGTTTTGCTTCTTGTTGGTTCCTGGGGCTTTTAAACCATAAACTTCCTGAATGTCAAAGGCAGTGGCAACACAATAGAGAAGAAGAAGAGGGCAGAGCAAGCTTCGTTTAAGGCATTACACAGCAGCTCTGCATAGCAGTGAACTGTGTGCTGGTTTAAATTGCACTTGCTTTGCACTGTCACTACCCTTATTTATTCGTATATAAATATCTAAGTGGAAAATCTACCATCAAGTGATATGAAACAGAATAAAGTAGATCATCCATCATATTCACTTGTTACTTATTCTCAGTATGTAATGCTCATATTCAGGGTTGTAATTGCTTCCATTAAACAGTTTCTACAGGGTCTTGAGAACAATAAGAAACAATAAGATCTTAGTGAAGCTTTTCTCCTTTCATTGCATCTTGAAGTTATTATCACAAGAAAAAATGAGATTCTCTTTTTATGTAGGGATGTCCCTCATCTTCTTGATATTATTGCAGTCAAACACAGAATTATTTCTTGTTAGCTAATTTCCTAAAGAGATTCACCAAACCTCATGTCAGACACCTCCTATAGAGTCATTTCTTAGCTTGTTAAGAACAAGCACAGTTTCTCCTCTCCTTTCTATCCTCCACCATCTCTGTCTTCATTAAATTCTGATGCAGTGTTGGATTTCTACTAATAACAGAATAAAGAAAATCTTGTTCATGCTACCTTGAATTTGGGCTTGTCTGTCACAGGTCCTACAGGTGGGTCATGCTGGTGGTGAGTCCAGTACCTGCAAATCATATGAAAAGTACTGATGGAGAGGACATCTCTCCATCTTTTCTTTAATATGAAGAAATGAAGCAGGTTTCATTTTATTTGCTCCAATATCAAGCACAGTGCTCTGCTGGAGATCCCATCTGTAGCACATGAAGAGGTGCAATCTATCCCCTGTCTTCTATTTGATACTCCCCTTTCCAGAATTAAAGGTATTAGCCCTCTGCTACAGCACTGAACCAAGAGATCATGTTCAGCTAGTTATCCAAAATAATCCTCAAGTCCTTTGTAACCTATATCCAGAGTGCTGGATGTACTCCTGTGTTTCTCCATATGAAAAGTTATTTTACCAGAGTGTGACTGTTTCAGGTGGCAATTCAGACCTTCTGTAACTTTACCTGTCCTCATCATTACTGAATATCTTCCTGATCTTTGTGACATCTGCTTGCTTTGCCAATAGGGATTTTTTTTCCTCATTGTCCACATCTCTGATGAAGGTATTAGATGGCACTGGACTGAACTCCACTCTTGAGAGCTCTGCCAGTTATGACCTTGTTAACTGATATCTCCCACATTTTGAGGTCTGTCACTGAGCCAGTTTTTAATCCATGTAATATATGCCCTGTTAATTCCATAAAATGCAAGTGCTTTAATCAAAATGTCATGTGGTACTAACTCAAAAGCCTCATGGAAATCCAAACACACTATTTCAACACCATTGTCTTTATCAACCAGACCTGTCAAAAATGCAATCCCATCAAAAAAAATGCAACAAGTTTGCTAAACAAGGCCCTTATTTCCATGCAACCGTGCTGGTTGGGATTAATTATATTTTATTATGAATTATTTGTTCATAGAGTCCTGAATTAATTATTTAAGTAGACTGTCTGGGACTGAGGTCAGACTAGCCAGGCTCCAGGCGCATCCCTCTTACTGCTTTTACAATATTGGAATAACTTGTGCCACTGTTTCCAGCCTTAGCCATTTCCAAATATTTCAATTTGTTTTATTTACAAATGGCACACACATGTACATAAGTGAAAACTGACTTTTTTTACAAGAGTCATTGTCTCTTTCTCCTTCAGATTGATTTCCAGTATCACCTGCTGTTCTGCTTCCTAGGTTTCTTTATCCTTGTCTAGCTGGTAGAACAATCTGACAGTTGTATGATGCCTACTGCCATGGTAGTTAAGTACCTCTTCTGGATTACGGCTGGGACCTGTTTTCGTATCAGATGCCAGCTGGAATGCTGTTTTCAACCTCACAAATATGATCCTTTGATGGGAGGACTTTTGCGTGCAAAGTGTTGTGATCAATGGAGTTAAATCCAGTTGGCAGCCGGTCACGAGTGGGGTCCCACAAGGCTCAGTACTGGGGCCACTCCTGTTTAACATCTTCATCAATGATTTGGACCAGGGGATGGAGTGCACCCTTAGCAAGTTTGCAGATGACACCAAGCTGGGTGGCAGTGTGGATCTGCTGGAGGGCAGGGAGGTTCTGCAGAGAGATCTAGACAGGCTGGATGTCTGGGCCAAGGCCAATGCCATGAAGTTCACTAAGGCCAAATGCCAGGTGCTGCACCTTGGCCATAACAACCCCCAGCAGCGCTANAGTTGATAGGGCAAGGACAAAGGTTGGACTTGATGATTTTCAAGGTCTCTTCCAGCTGTAACTATTCTATGATTCTAAGTAGTGGCTCATCCTGATGATCAAAAGAGATGTTTCTTTCCATCAGAACAAATCCTGGTGTCAGCCTCCAGCCATGCTCCAGGAGCCTTAGGGTATGCCTAACCCCACCCAAGGCCACACCAAATAGCAGGACAGAGATGTCAACAACACTGAAAACCACGCTGAGTGCAGGCAGTCTTATTCTCAAAAGGAGCTGGTGCTCTCTTCAACCCAAGCTGATCAAGATCCCTACCATGTTTGCTGGCTCAGGTTATCTTTAGTTAACACCACTTCTGCCCAGCACTTCATTGTACATCCATATGTCCTTTGCTGTCAATGCCTATATTTTGGGTTTTTTTGTCTCTGTTGTGTCATTTTCACTTCTGCTTTCCATGACTTCAGACAAATCCCTTTTTTTTGTGCTCCCACATTGACCTGAGACTCCAGGTACTTTTTGTTACCCTATCCAGATATAGTACTTTTAATGCTAAATTTTAATGCATCAGGTTTATTCTTAGCTACTCTTCATGACTTCTCTTCTACTGGCATACAAATATAGATCCTTTTGAGAAACTCCATTTTTGTTGTGCATTGTTTTGTGGTGTTTTCCTGATCTGACAGATCATCTTGTCACTGGTATGTTTACTGCCTTCACCCATCTCTGCTTCTTTAAATGACTTTATGCCTCACGTTTGTGCCCTCAGTGAACTTTTAAAAAATTGTTTCTATATCAGATATTTATGGTAAGGTACATATGAAAACAGGAGGAAAGAATTATAGTTTTAGGGAGAACATACCCTGATAATGACCTCTTAAATATTTGTAAAGATAGCCCTGGGCATCTGAGCCCACAAAATAGTTTATAATACAACAGCTTGATTACATAATGATACTTTAGTTTTAAAACGTATGATCTTTCTGTTTATGGGAAGGCATAATAGGCTCCTTTGAAATCCAATATTTTTGCCCTGAACATAACTGATTTTAAATGAAAGGACTAACTAAATGCCTTTCTTCAAGTTTTGTACTTCACTTTGTTGTTGAGTCCAGCACGATGGTTTGTTTTACCAAACCTCTACCAGGCCCAGGGACCACACCTATTTCAGGATACATTAATTCTGAAAGTTCCATGGGTTTCTAGGCAGGAAGTTACCTAGTACCACTTAAAATGATATGTTTCAAAATCTTGGTCAAAACCAGAAATTTCTCTATGCCACGCTTCCCCTTGCACATAGAGAATTTCCTTTTATATTCAATTTGAAGATACTGTCAAACATAGATTAAGCTTAGGCAGAATGCAATGTGATTTGGGAGAGGGATTTGTTCTATGCAACAGAAAAGAAGTAATGGGTGTGTTTTGTTCAAGCAGCTCATAAAACATCAAGACTACCTCAACCAATATCAGTCTACTATTTTAAATCATATATTTGTACAAATTTCCCACCTAGGCTCTAGTTATTTTTTTCCTCTTTAATGTTTCTCTGCAATACCTGATTCCAACTCAAACTTCTACGGGAGGTCAGACTGACTTGAATTCATGGTTTTTTTTTCCATTTTGGCTAGAAGCAGGAGTGTAAACAAATATTCTTAAATAAGTTTTCTTCTAGCATCTTCTGTGCAGTTATGCAGAGTGACTGTAAGGCTCATCATTGTTCATGAATCAGAACCAAGAGTGAGTTCAGTTGCCTTTTAACTCTCATTGGGAGTACCTGTATAGATTAAAATATGGAAATAGTTGAAAACTGTTTTCTGTGGAAACCGACAGTTTCACAGCTAAACTGATGTATTCTTGAGCAAGTCCTTTTCCTACATTTCTTACACCATTACAAAATTTGGGGGTAGAAATTCTGAAGTCATTATCATGCTTTTACCTTTCATTTCTCATTGTGGGTCTGCCCTGTTCTCAGGTTCCTCTTTAAAACAAACAGAAACAGAGTTGGAGATTAAGATATAAAGGAAATAACATATTTGCTCTCCTCTAGGGCAAAATCCAGTGATTCTACCTTGATAAAACCCACTCCATTCTACTACAAAGTTGCCCTGTAGTCAGCAACAGTTGGACTTTATTACAATGACTGTTTGTTTCTGAAATGTTCTTTTCCACTCTACTTACAAACACCATCACCAGATAGGAAGCTCTGCAAGGCTTTGGCTTCAACTTGTTCCCTGAGTATTTATAGCCTGCCGTGAAGAAACACTGACAGCCATGCAGTGATGTTTTTATTCTTGATAGAGGTGCTCTTCAAAGTGAATTTGCTTTGAAAATTGCTCACAGAATCAGGATATTAGAACTACAAAGACATATTTCTTCCTCTCTTTCTCTCTCTTTCTCTTTTGCCCCTAATTGGATTTCCAAAATAAGTTGTTAACAATCCAGCTACGATAATGTGGTCATGGCAAGGATGTCCAAATCCACCAATTTGCATTGGTTTGGTTTGGCTTAACTTTCAAAGTTCTTGGAGCAGAAAGTTGATGGCACGTGAACACTATAATTGGCTTGATATTCTTGGATTTATTTTTTTATAGTATTTTTTTTTTCTCTCTGCCATATTGTATAGTGTCCAAATGAAATGCTAATCAGACCTCATTTCTGGACCAAAGTAGATTTATAACAATAATGATGCACTTGTTTACTCCAGATCATTTTGCAAGAGGTAATATCCACCAATTTACAACACAGTTTGTCATTTTCACTTGATCTGGATGATTTATGCAGATTCCAAATGGAAGCTATTAATGTGAGACATAGTTATTTCACCCCAAGTGACATGTACTGCTTCCACTTCCATATATCCAAAAAGGTTAAGGAATGAATTGAGTTAGCTCCAAACCAAAGTTAACATTGTGTTTGGGGGCTTTTTTCTTTGTTTGTTTTATTTTTCCACTTTACTTTCTGGTTTATGTGATGCAATTCTTAATCTCTTAACTCAAGAGGCTTACATTCTTATGCTGGGAATTACTCTCTCACTCTCACCTTACTAAAATAGAATGATATTCTTCAGATTTAGGATAGAATTGCCTTACTTAAACATTTTAGTAATTTCCATTTGCTCATATGTTATATATCCAGTAGATGGATGACTTCCAAGTGTTCTTGATTACCAAATCCTTTTTGATTTTTCTTAAATAAACTTTTTCTTCATCCCTCTGTAATGAAAGGGGATCTTCCTGAAATGAATCATCACTCTCAGTATTATGTTGCAGAACACCCACAGGTGCAGGGGAGAAAGTTGTTTTATAAAAGACAAAAGATAACTAGTGTAAAATCCTGTAAATTAATTATTATTTGTTTTAAAAAAATAGATTATTTACTGTAAATCAAATCAGGATGCTCCTAGCAGGACAGACATAAAATAAGAATTGTATTTTGAAGAGAGAGAAAGCAAACACAGAAATAAAAAAAAACAACTTTATTTGGTTTAAGTCTGCAACAAGAGGAAAAGTAAATCCTTGAAATAGTTTCAAGATCACTGAGAAATGAGTGAGTCCACTAGTTGTGGCACTCATCTGCCAAGGCATCAAGCAAGTATCTTTGAAATAAGGACTTGAATCTCAGCTTCTTCATATACAACTGTTACTACAACTGGACTTCTGGGCTATTAGACTTGTTTTCTCTCTTTCCTATAGTTTCAGTTTTTCCTTTTGATAACAAAAAATAGCCCCCAGATACAGCATCAGGAAATATTTCCTGAAAATGTTTGATTTTGAAAAATCAGTGATTTCCAAGAGCAGAGCTTTCTCTCAAATTGCTTGCTAGTAGCTTATTAAAACTTGTGTTCCAAGTGATGGGTAGCCTTAAACCCCTCTTTTTTATGTAGAATCTCTTAGCTTCTTATGTACTTGCAAATTTTAAACTTGAAATGACAAAGCACAGCTATAGTTTTTTCAATTTTTAAGCACGCAGCTTCGGTTGTTGTTGCACAATAGCGAATTCTCCTGGGAAAGGAGAGCTGTTCCCATGGGCTTTGAAATGCTCCAGCTATGCAACTGGGGCTGGAAGTGCTATTTTAAACAGTCATATCAGCAGAGCTTGCTGTAGGAGATAATATGTCACAAAAAGGAGTATGACATCTAGTTTCACCTAGAAGATAAACTTTGAGTAGATAGGCAGGGAGAAACAAGACTGTCAGGTTGTCCTTGAAAAGAATGGCCTATATTAATGAAGAAATGGACTCCAGGGCATATGCTATTTGGGATATTTAATCTCATCCTCAAACTTGTCTGAGCTGCTATGAAGAATATGGCAGAGAAATGGTGGTTGTGTGTGGATTTTCACGCACGTCACGATTGCAGAGTGGGCATCCCACCCCTTTATGTTCACAGAGATCACAGCCTCAGAAATTCATGTCTGAAAACCCCAGGCCACCAGAGAGAGAAGTTTCCCCAGCACTATTCATATCAACACCCCACACTGCAGCAGGGCTGCATCACGCACATCCCAAACCGCCCTTCTCTTAGGAACATGAGATCTAATTCACCCTCCCTTTCCCTGTCACACTCAGATACCCTTACAGAACCCTATTCTGCTGACAGAATTACAAGATAATTAGAGTTAGGTGGTTTGTATTCACTTAAGTTAATCCACCACTTCTTATTTTTCCTTGGGGTTTTAATCAGGCAATGATCTTCCGTCATCGTCGTCAGGTGGATTATTTTTCCATTGCTCACTACGCTGCTCTTCATACTTGTTAGGGTGCTCCTGGCTTCCTGACAGACATACAAAGAGAGAAAATCCTTCTATGATCTCAAAATGAAATATGTGTTTCTCTTTCAGGTCTAGATGTTGATGGAATATACAGAGTTAGCGGCAATCTGGCAACAATACAGAAGTTACGATTTGTTGTCAATCAGGGTAAGTGATTCCTCCACCCTGGTAATGTTTTGTTTAGTACTTAACTGTCTCAGATGACAGTATTTCAGAATCTGCTATACATTAGTGGCATAGAATGATGATCTGTGTTTGGGGAAAAAGAGAGGCAAGGGAAGGTGGAGAGATATTGCAGAGAGGGAAATGTCAGCTAGGAGAGAGGAAAAACAGCAGAGTAAGCAGAGGAAAATGCTAGTTAAACAGGAGATGGGAACCTAACCAAAAAAAAAAAAAAAAAGAGAGAGAAAAAAGGAGGAAATGGAGACATGAAGTAAGGTGGCAAAAAACAAAGCATATGTAGAAACCAAAGAATCAAAGTGAGAGGGGGGGAAAAAATTAGAAGAAAAAATAGCAGATTGTTTGGATGTTGAAAGTTAAACAAAACCAACAGTAGAGCAGAGATCCAAAGAAAACCAGTGAAAGAGAAAAAAGGTGCTAAAAAGAAGTGAAAAGGAAACACTAAATGTAGAGTGCTGGCTCTGTCAAAGTGAGTGGAAGATTTACCACTGCTTTTGAAAAGGCAGAGATTTAACCCCAGGAAATGAGAAGAGGGAAGAGGAATATTCTGTGGACCTAAGAACTAGAATTAGAACTAACCTGTACAAAATTACCAAATTTATTTCCACAGATTCAACATATAGTGAACGTATTTCCACAAATAGAAAAGAGTGTTTTTCACAGTTGTGGCCTAAATGAATCTAACATTGACCAATAGATACTGGTACAGGTGTGGAAGCTGATATTGGTAGCTAATTAGGATAAATGACAAATCCATTCACTGCTCTTGGCTTAGTTAGTCACTACTAAATATCCCCACATTTAATAGCTTAGCAAGTACTAGCAATGATAGTGAACCTCCTGATACTGCTTAAGGAGAAAATAAAATTAAGTTTCTCAGAAATTAGGAAAAAACCCAAATTTTAAATTGCATTAAGGACTTATTTGAATTAATCAAGTAAAATGTGAAGATGTTGCAACATTTTCTCCTACTTTTTATTAGCTCTTTTAAAGTTACCTGGAGACTAATAGCAGAACTGTTAAATATTGTGTATTGTATGTGGTTTCTTGGAGATGATAGCTGTTGGAGAACAACTTCCTCAATTAGATTTGTACTACCTATAAACTAAGGCTGTTGACTCAAAAATTCTCATGAAATTGAGAGCTATGAGGAACGTAAAAGCATTCCCACCTTCAAGTCTCTATTTACATCTCTAGGGAAGGTTTCAGTGTAGCAGGAGATGTTTGCCACCTCCTCAGCTGCTCAAGATCAGTCTTGTCTTCAGCTGAAACTGGAGAGTGAACTCTGCTTTATGAGGAATCAGACTTTATGCCAGTAAATTCAGTGAGACTGAATAAATCATCAGCCTCATGGTTTTGACTCATTACTTGGGTTCCCTTAGATTTATAGTTGTTGAGTATTTGTGTGTCGATAACATAGTCTGCCTTGGCTTTCAAATGGCCATACACTGTATTTTGTTTGGAGACAGAGAGGCAAAACAGGGATTTTCTATCCTTCTTCACTGCCTAGGATCTTAGCTCAGGAAAAAATGTGCCATAAAAATAATGGCCCTGTCTATCATGTCTCGTGGCTTCCAAAGGTTAACGTACTTGAGGTTAACATTACTGCTCAAGTTTTCCCCTAAAACAGATGAGCTGATACTGTAAAGTTAGACAGAAGTCTAAGCTGGTTTTTCGTAGCACAGAGGTATCAGGCACCTTTTTCTTCTGGTTTATACTACTGTGAAAAACAAATATATACAGGTGAAGTTAACAGAATATTGAAGCCACTCTGACTCTGGCTGCTTTAGAAATGTGCCTATTGAATGTCCAAAGAAAATCCAAAGAAAAGTAGTGCCCTTATCAGTTATGATAATTTCTGGGTTTTTTTGTTAGTCTTCATTGATACAACTAGGACACTCAAGCATTTGATAACATAACAAAACAGATTTTCAGTGGAAAGTGATGTGATTTATCCAAGTGCCAACCCCCCCCCAGCACACTCTCTTTAATATCTCAGCTACAGAAATATCTAGCCAGGTCTGCACTTAGCTGTTCCTCAGGCAAATGCATGTCAAAAGAAATGCCTAAGTTCATTTCCTATAAGCCCTAATGCCACTTTGCAGCCCTCATCAGTGCCACAAGAGTCAAGTATTTCTGTCTCTCCAAAAATAATCCATTCATTCTTGAGCAGAACATCCAAGAAGTAACACAGACGCAAAGAATGGCTTAAAGATAGCAGGCCACAGTTTCAACTGTTTAAATAACATCCTTTTCTGTGCTAAGTAGGAAACTGCAAGTAGGAAACAGCCCTTTGAGTCACAGCGTCTCTGCCAAAAATGCCATGGGGAGATGAGGCAACAGGGTCTATTTTATTGAGAGGGTACTAGGGGTCTCCACCCAATGTCCCCAAGAGCCTGGTGTCCCCTATGCTGAGGACAGGAGCAGTTTCAGACTGCTTCATGAAATCACAGAAGTTATTAGGGAAACCAGTATGTGCTCCCAACCTGCATATTTACCAGTTCTGTAAAGCTCTGCAATGGGATGATGCTTAATAATGCACTCTCCAAGCATCACTTTCACTCAGAAATTGTTCTGACCTCCTCAGCTCCATCCCTGTGCCTTCATTTTTCTGTAGTTAACAGTGGGAAAGCAATATTTATACTATGATTTTCCCATAGAAGATTTTTGTTTGGGTTGTTTGTTTTATGTTTTGTTTTTTAACTTTAGTTAAAGTTTAATTTAATTATAAATGCAAACAAATGTTCTAAAAAAGCCTATTTACATTGCAGGGATTGACTGTGCAATCAGTTCTTACACAGGCCAAATACTTAATGGGCTCTTTCGCCCTCCTGGCTCTGCCATTGTGTTACACCTACATGTGTAGGCTATAAATAATATGTATCACACTGAAAATTAAAGATCATAGAAGGCTCTCTAGGCTGGCTGCCATATCAAAGTATTTTTTATTAGAATAATCATTAATTAGAATATAGCAAAGCTTTATTTGGCTCCTTTTCCTATACTGTTAATGTCATCTGCAGCATCCAAAACGAAAGAAGAGAACTGGTGAATATGAAAGGAAAACAAACTAACACTTGACAGCTTTATCGTTAAAGAAGAAATATGAACAGTAAAAATCTAAAAAGACTGTGGAAATTGTAGATTTTTGGGGATGAGGATGAGTTTACAATAAAGAAACCTCCATATCTTGTATCTTTTTAAGTTCTCTGAATATACTTTGTGTTTCATCCTCATTTCTTGAGGTAGGCAGCTCCTGAAGAGGGGCTTTGACCTTGCCAAGAGGAGCATCAGCAGAACAAACTACCTTATTTACTTTATCCCTTTCACAGAATTTTCTTTTTCTATAAAAGTCTATTGATATCACACCTTTTTTGCTTCTGTGCAACAGGATTATCTTTTATCTATGATTTATTTTCCCATTAAGAGTGGGAAAAGATCAGTTGATCATAAGGGGACCAGGCTATAACACCTCTCAGCACTTTTGAAACTCTAAGTCATCATTTTCCAAATCACTGAATCAAGGCAGCAGAAGCTGTTTGGACCAGACTGACATCAGGAAATTCACATTTAGTCTACAAGCACAGAAAGAATTTTGGGTTTAGCAACTTAGCTACAAGTCATTCAGTATTTCCAACTGAGTACTTATGGTCAAGGCTTGTGTAATAGACAGAGACATTAGATGGAGCTTCCTCTTACACTTATTAATATTGTTCAAATATTCCATTTCATTACTCCAGTTCTCTTATGCTTATTAATATTATGGGTTAAGTCTAATAGTTGCAATCTTGAAAATAAATAAATATTTACTACTTGGCAGTTCTTTTGGGATTTTATGAAAAAACTTGAGGACTTTTGCTGATTTTAAGTAAAGTCCAATGTCTTAAAGCCTTTACACACATTTATAAGGATATTGTCTTGTACTAGCAGTTCCAAGGTGTGAGGATGCTACTGAGAAGATCAATTGTTCTGACCCCAAAGGCCCAGGATGGGGCTGACAAGGGGCATGGGTGGAGGAGTCCCAGGTGGGGCTGCTCAGGGCCATTGAGGCACTGGTATATGAAAGTGGAGAAAGGTGGGAGATCCTTTTCACAAGCAAGCTTCTGAGCTGATAAAAAAAATACCAACAGGGAGACAAAAAGTGCATGAGAAAGAAAATCTAAGAAAAGGGAAGGCTCTTCACCAATAAGGATATTGACTTGTAAGTAAGAGTTTGGATTTGTGATGTGCTTTCTGCTCTGATTGAACCTGTCATATTGATGATGTAATGGGGTAAGGAACTTCTTTGTGCTAATCCTTATGGGTTCCTGTCCTCCTCATACATGCCTGTCCCAGTAATCTTCAATTGTCCTCTATGCTTGAAGACCAGAGATAACTGGTTGAGGAGGTAGGAGCAGGAGCTTACCTCCTGGCTTAAATCAGATACAGTGTGGCCAGCAGGATGAGGATGGTGATTGTCCCTCTGTACAGGGCACTGGTGAGCCCTTACTTTGAATCTTGGGTTCTGTTTTGGGCCCCTCACTCCAAGAATGACATTGAGGTGCTGGAGACTGTCCAGAGAAGGGGAACAAGGGTGGGGAAGGGTCTGGAGAATAAGCCTTCTGAGGAGCTGCTGAAGGAACTGGGGTTCTTTAATCTGGAGGAGTCTCAGGGGAGACCTTCTCACTCTACAGCTACCTTAAAAGGAGGTTGTAGAGAGGTGGAAGTTGGTATCTTCTCCTGAGTTACCAGTTATAGAATTAGATGAAATGTCCTCAAGCTGCACCAGAGGAGGATTAGATTGGATATAAGGAAAAATTTCTTTACAGAAAGAGTTGTTAAGCATTGGAACAAACTGTCCCCAGGGAGGTGGTGGAGTCACCATCCCTGCAGGTGTTCAAAAAACATACAGATATGGTGCTTATGGACATGGTGGTGATAGGTAGATGGTTGCACTTGGTAATCTGAGGTATCTTTTCCAACTTTAATGATTCTGTGATTGTTTTTGTCTCCTGTGCTAACCTGCTGGGTAGCTGGAAAGGCATTCAATTTCTATGACTGTCAAACAAGCATTTTTTTATAAGTACTAAATTAACTGAAAAAGATGGACCTGTAAAGGCTTCATAACACATTGCTGAACCACTGGGATTCTATCTGAATTCATATATGTTCAGGGAAACTAACCATAGAAATACAAATTCCAATCCTTATTGCTTCATCCAGTAAGTGTTGGTTCATACATAATACACAAGAGTTCCTAATTGTCTTTAGATCCAGTGTTTTGTTTGCAAAATGCTTGGTGTTTGCTGTACAAATGACCTTTGCATCCCATTATTTCATTTGGAATACCTTGTGTGCTAACTGAAACACCATGTACCATCCAAAGGTCAATTACTGTGTTTTTACAGCTTGGTTACTATACTTATGTATCAAAGTGGAGGGGGGAAAATATGTTTTTATTAGAGCAACTATGAATTATGTTATTGCAGAGAGGTATCTTTATTATGGAACATGGTAAAGACAGCCAAAGATATTCAAATTGGTAACTACCTTGGGGTAAAAAGGTGAATTTAGTCTTGCCCTGACAAGACCCTGAGTTAACAGAAACAATTTTAGTGAGAAGAATTAAAATATTTCTGTTATTTCTTCTATAATATACTGGAATAAAATTCAGTTGGAGAAAAATTAGAAGTAAAATTTAAACCCCAAATAGGTGAACTGATTGCAAATATTTATTAACTAAATAATTTAATAATAAAGGAAATGCCTACTTGATTAATTGTTACAGAGTAAAAATTACAATAAAACTGTCTTGATCAGTGCTTTGCAGAAGCACCATTACTGTCTGTGCAGTTGTTTAACAAGGATTTAATTGGAAAGATAAGTGAATGCACATTTAAAAGTATTGTTAATTTGCTTTATAATCACCCCATCCTTCACAGTATTGACAGCACCAGGCACAAACCCCTTTCTCTTTTACAAGTATTATTTTCCATATGTGCACAATAAATTCTGAAGCAGTAATTGGAAATTTTATGGATTTCAACATACCTAGTGCCTTGAGTTTATAGGTGCCATATCCCCTCTCTAAAGGTAGATCATAGGTGGCATCATAAGTGAAATCATTGCCTTTTAATTATCCAGGGGCTGTTTTGGAGGTTGTGGTGTCATTTTTATTGGGTTTTTTGTTGTTGTTTCCAATATTTTTTCTTTCCTAAGGAATATCTAATTCCTATTTACTTTTTCCTTTCCATTTGAAATATCAACAAAATCTTCCTCGCAACATTTTTTTTTTATTTAATAAAAAACAGCAGTCAAACCCAGTAATTTTCAACATATTTATATTCCATCTGTACTTATATTTATTGTTCTAAAATGGCTTGGACTAATCTAATTGAAAAGTGGGAGCCCAGAACGTATGAGCAGCTAAGGATGATACCTTTAACCAGCAGGATTCTTCAACTCTAATGATATGTTCTTTATCAATGAACTATGAAAAAAAAAGGGGGGGGATGGGACACAAATCTTGGGATTTTATTTTCTTCTAATATTACTGATTCTATGAGCTTGCTGGGACATATGTGTGAGCCTCAGCGCTGAGGAACCAGAGTGGTTTCTTGGCTGGCTCTGCCTCAGCAAGCAGAACTCTTGCAGCTGACATGAGGTTGAAGCTGCCTTGGAAATGGAGCCACCAGGTCAACCCAAAAGGGCTGGGCAGTTTGGAAGGAAGTATTTAGAAAGGGAAAAAGAGAGGAGAGAAAATAGAGGGAACAAAAAGAAAAGAAAGAGAAGCAGCTCCTTCTCACAGCTTTATTTCTTTAAAATAAGAGAAAGGGAAAAGAAAGCAAACAAACAAAAAACCAAACCGCAATAAATCTCCCCATTCAAGAATACCTGAGCCTTCCCATTGACCCAACATATCCAATTCAGAGGCAGCCAGCACTTCCAGTCCTCCCGTTAGCAAAGGCTCTGTGCGCAGAGAGCAGGTCCTTGGTCAGCTGCCAACTTCCAGAAAGCAGCTAGAAACATGAAGGTCCAACCACATCACCCTGGGCTTTATTTTAAAAAGTGCAGCAAGGATCACTGGAGAAAAAAAGAGTGAGGGGGAAACGAGGGATTTGGGGATTTGTTCTCTCTTGCAGTCACTTTTGGCTTTGTTTGTAGGTGCTTAATTTTTTGTGCACATACATTAGAGAGATTTCCCATTGTATCCTGCCATCTCATAAATGTTTAGGCTTTAAGGAGGTTATTGATTGTATTTTTCAGGTATATGTGAGTATACTTAGAAACATATGAATGTGTTGGTTGGGGTCTAACCTTAGAGCTGCCCTCCAGCCTTGATGATGTTCTCTGTGTGATCAGCTTTGACCCAGACAGGAAAGACTCCCTCCCTTCTGCCAGCAGTTATTCATGTAAGCAGCCTCACTGAGAAGCCAGTGAGAGTGGTCCAAAGTTCACATTGGAAATATCAGGCTCAAACTGGGTTATTTGCTAGCTGAGAACCAAAATGGCTTGAAAGCCTTGAGTCAAAAATAGTTTTTTCTTTCTTTTTCACACTTCCCAGGCAAGCACAGAAAATAAAATGGACTGAAGCAATTTTCAGAAATAATTATAAAACAGCTTGTTTCTGGGTTAAGACCTGCATATGC
The DNA here is from genome assembly GCA_013396975.1 of Bucco capensis. Classification (NCBI taxonomy): domain Eukaryota; kingdom Metazoa; phylum Chordata; class Aves; order Piciformes; family Bucconidae; genus Bucco; species Bucco capensis. Next base: position 157,948 of record VWZO01001195.1, read on the forward strand.
CAAGCTGTAGCCAAGAATTTCTTTCTTTTTATTTATTTATTTTTATTTTTTTTAAGCTTTAAAACTCTGACAACAGAACTTTGAGCTTACAGTACTGGGAGAATCAATTAATATCTGCACGTTACTGATGTGAGTTCTTCCCTTTTCTTTTTATCTGAATGTATATTTTAAGCTATGAAATGGGGAGGTTTTTCTTCAAAAGATGTGGTTTCCACATCTTATCATTCTTTTCCTGAGGGGAAAAGGAAGGAAATACAGTACCTCAAATAGTGATTTTTAAATATAAGTCACGTGATGAAACCTGGTGAAAATATTTACTGTTGCAAGCAATCCTTTGAATTGTCTTGTAAGTAATGTGATTTATATATATATGTCTATATATAAGGGATGATATATATTCATATATATATATATAAGGGATGATAGTGTTGGAATATTCATGTTTTTTCAATACAACTCACTTTGTTTTCATTGTGAAGAAAAAAAAAAGAAAGATAATAAGGTTATAATTCTTGGTTGCCCAATCTGTAGCTCTAGACACTGTACAATTTCTCTTAGCCATGGTATTGCCACGTTTGTCTTTTCAACAGTGTGATGCACAAGCCAGTTGAATGGGGCAGAAGAGGCAGTAAACTGGGTTAGTGTGGTCAGCCACAAACATACCATGGATTTTACAGCACGTATTGTATGATCAAGCATTGAAGCCTTTTATTTCTTCTCTAAACCCAACTCTATTTGCCTTACAATAGCTTTTTTGCTTAGTAACACTTCAAGGAGTTGAAGAGCTTCTTGATAACCCCTCAAGGGGTGTTATTGAGGTGCTGAGAAGGACTTGGAGTTTTGCATGCTGTAGCAAGGGATTGCCTTATTGATTTTATTTATTTTGGATGCTTGCTGTTGCCATGGGTGAATCTTTGTTTGGGTTTGTTGTTCTGATAGTAACACTTCAGGAAATACCATTCCACATGAGCTCCAGAATAACAAGGAAAGGAAATAATTTGTCAATTCATTTGTTAATACTTTTAACAGCAAAATTTTCCAACAATGGTTTTTGGGATGATAGAATAATCCCCATAAGATGGGGGTTGCCAGGCTTGTTTATAGATAGACTGAACCAAGTGTCAAAGGTTGTTTTGCATGGGATGATCTTGCGCTGCAAGGAGGTGGAGACCCTGGAGAACCAAGCTACATACTTCCCACTTAAATTTGGTCATGCTCAATGCCTTCCAAGATCATGGTGTGGCCTAATATTTGGGATGTTTATCTGCCCTGTGGTCAATATCTGTAATTCTGTGGTTTGTATGTAGCACTGGCTGGCAAATATGAGCTTGCAATAGGGTCTGCAACAGAAAGAGTGATGATGTTATATGTGCATGTACATTACATAATATTATGCAGGTTGGCATGGGATGAAGAGTCACCACACCATGGAATTAGGCTTTCTCATGGTATTTGTGGTCTAGTGTATATTTGAGAACTGGGAAAACCATAAATGCTGTGGTAGATACAATTGTTGTGAGTAGTGAGTGATTGTTAGTTGTGGGAGGCTTCGGTAGCGCATTTAACTGTTGAAGTCCATCAGTTATTTTAGTTGGTGATTAAGAGTACTGGGGACCAAACTGGGGCACCTCTGTGGGCCAAACTGGAAAATATTAAAATGCAAAAAAAGGTGGAAGAATAAAAAAAAGGGGAGAAAATCTAAACTACATCAGCTGTGAAAATTGGAAACTTTTGCTGTTGTGAGGAAAACTGTTATCAACTGTCTGATTTGTGAATAGAATCATTCTTAGAAACATATTCCTGCTGAAGATAGTGTTCTTAAGAAATCTTCAACTCATTGATACCATCATTTTTAAATGCATTTAGAATCGAATATCCCTGGTTGGTTGTTTTTTTTTCCTGTCTCCTTTTTTTTTCCTTTAAAAAGAAAGTATCAATCTGTAGAAAAAAAAAGTTTAATATTTTGCATGAGCAAATTATCACAGTCCTGGAAAGCATCTTCCCTTAATGTATTCTTTGGGTATTTGGGGCTTGATTCAGTTACCTAATCATTGATATTTAGTGCCTCTTGAGAGGATGCTGAGTATCAGAGTGACCCTCACAAGGCTGGTGGCTTCAACAGAGGGTACATAAAGGAGCTGTGTCCTTAGAGATTGAGTACTAGAAGTTGAATGAGGCGTTTTAGAAGCATTAGATGTCTCTATTTAGGCAAAGGAATAATTTTTCTTGACTACACCATTGGCTTTTTTCCCCTTTAAAAAACTAAAATCCCATCCTATACAGATATGTAAAAAATACTGCACATATATGGTCAGCAAAAACTTTTTTTAACCTATAGGAACTTTAAGAAATCCTGATATAGAAAAGTGCCATATCCTGCTGTCCTGAACAAACACATACTGCATACATAATATAAAGCAACATATACTCCTTCCTTCTTCTTTTCCATGTTGTGATTTATCCTTTGCATTTATTATTGTAGGGTTTATTAAACATATTAATTGAAACATTTAGAGAGGTAGTTACACTCTACTTCAATATTAAAATTATGCATGGTACCAGAATCTTAGAAGTGAAAATGTAGCATAGCTTTCACTTGAGTTTTCAGCTCATCTGAATGTTAACACTATTCAGGCTGTTGTCAGTAAAAGTAACAGGGGTTGTTCAGATCTCTTGAGATCAAAGGTCCCATTTCCCAACTCTACTTTATTAATCTGAGCCTAATCAAAACCCTTCATGTGGGCAAACACCTCAGGGTGACTTGTGAGGATGATGTCTTTTGAACTCAACCTATGAATCCTTGGTTCTACTTTCAACACATTGTCTCTTCCTCGTAGTAATTCTATTATATTTTATACAACATAATGGTGGTAAACTCTTGCAATAATCAGGATGTGGAGAATTGAGTCTAACAGAATAAATATTCTGTAATGTTTGTGCCCTTCTATACTTCACATGCAGCCAAGTTTGCTAGTTGATAATCCTTTTGTGTGTCCCTGTTGCACACTTACCCCCCACCTCTTACCAGCTGACTTAATGTGGGATGCTTGGCTCATTGAGTTGTACTCTGGGTTGACACTGGGACACATATGGGCAGGAGATATTCTGGGGTGACAGCAGCCTGCAGTTAGGTTATGCCAACCCCCTGATACAAACCTCAGCGGACAATAAGCATAGCAGTCCTCACCTCTCGTACAGCTGCATAAAGATTATAACAAGAGGCATCTCTAACCTGAAAGCAGATTTAAAAGGATGTTAACAGACTTGGCTGCAATTAGATTCATCACAATTTTAAAGCCCATGGACTATAAAGACTGGACTGGGTAGACTCTTAAAAGGAGGGGAAAATATAAATCTCCTAAAAGAGAAAAAACTATTGCTGGATTTTGCCTTATTGTAGAATACCAAAGAGAGATCTCTCTCTTTTTTTTTTTTCTCCTGGTGTAATCAGATAATTAAAAAACAAACAAACAGGGATTTCAAAACACATTTCCATCAACTAACATTATGTGCTTATGATACAGAAGATTGAGAATGACTTAATTAAGTAGATAGCAGCAGTGAAGAGAAGATGGATGTGAGGAGGAGGAGATTGCTTGCTCTTGGTGGAACTTTATCTGGTGTCAGATGCCTATTGAGAAAAGAGTGTACTGTTGCAGAAGGAAAAGGAAAATACAGGAGAAAAATGGTGAGAGGATTATATCACTTTGGTGCTAAAATCTATTTCTTACTCTAAGAAAAGTTGTCTGCTTGCTCTGTGTTTTGTTCAAGGATAATGTTGACATTGGCTGAGCAGACAGGATCACCAGTTTCAAAATAAGTAGTAGTCAGTGCTCAGAAAAACGCTTCCCTATGGCATCTGAATAACTTTAGGTAACACTGCCTGATGCCAAACTTGAGCTCTCTATTGGTGGGACAGGGTGGAGTTGCCTAGAAAAAGGGGGTACACATGGGAGGGCAAACAAGAGATGTGAAACTAAATGAGGTCATCTGGGCTAAAGAATGATACCAGAAAGGCACCCAAAGCAGCTGAAAGAGCAATACTTTGAGCTTGTGGTACCAACATCTGTCCTGCTGAATCCAGGGAAAGAAACTTCCTTTTGTTTTTGCCATGGTTAATGCTTTGCACAAATGAAGATGCTAAAGCAACTTAGAGAGACGTATTTTTGAATCAGAGCCACATGATAAAGCATTCAAACATAATGCAAATAATTGCAAACTGATGTATCCAGCAGTTTTTTTCCTACCAAAAAAAAAATAAATAAATAATTTCGCTTTACACATGGGCAATCCTTGCTAAAAATTGCAAATCAGTACTCTTCTGTTTGAATGTATTTTATTTTGTTAATGGGTGCACTAATATGAAAGGCATCTAATTGTATAATCTATTATTAGTCATTTTATTTGGCATCCTATTAACTTTAAATAATTCTAATATTTAACATTTTATAACATGCACAACAAAGTTCTATCTCCAGCAGAGGGAAAAAAAAAAGGCATTAATAGTAAAATGTTCAGAATTCTTTCTACTGTGTGTGTTGTGATACATAGTTGAATAGAAACACTAAAAAGTGAAGTGTAACATCATAAAGCATTTTAAAGATATACATTCCAATATACTGTGGTCCTGTAAATAAAAGAGCTAGAATATAATTCATTACAATTAACTTATTTAAAAATTGAATTTACACACAAAGTGTGAGAGGATATAAGGAGGTGCATCTCCTAAGCATTTTGGTGAGAGCTGAACTGGAGTGTATAAACTGGTGATTAACCCAAGTTGTGAGCACTGTGGTTGTGGCTAAGTGTAATAACCACACACAGAAACACTGATAACCTCTAGAAAATCCCCAAGAAGTTTTCCTGGGATGGGAAGAAGAGGACAGGTCACATTTGAATTTTTTTTACTTATGGCATTTTATTGTGTTTGTTTGTTGGGTTATATTTCTTCTTTGGTGTTAGTAGGTCAGGTCTTGTTCCTGTGTGTTGTGGAAGCATTATGGGAATGAACAATGTCCAAGCTGCTTAATAAATACAGACTTTCCCCACACCAATCTGTTTTTGGGGACAGCCAGGCTAGTGCCGTACAGCATCCTCTCAGTTGGGTGCTATTAATGTTAATAAAATGCACTTAACACTTAACATCTCAAGATCTCCAAAGAGCTTGGGAAGCAGCATCATTATCTTTACATTATGGGTAGGAAAAAAAAAATGAAGGATAGGGAGAGGAAAAGATTTACCCAAGTTTCCATGGTAAAGCAGTGACAGAGCCAGGAGCAGAGCCAAAATCTGTTGATTTATAGTCAGTCTCCTATGTAGTGTGCTGTGCCATTTCACCAAACTCCATTTGCCAAGTCCCTACTGTGTACAGAGACTGCAGATAAGGCTGCAGTCCCCCCCCTTGAAATGTGGATTTTTTGGGCTCAGAAGAATGCAAAGCCAAATTAGCTCTTCAAATGCGGGTCTCCCCTGTGATGCATCTCCAAGAGCAGGGCCACCTGTGCAATGGAGGGTGGTGCAAAGATCCATGAATAAGCTGCTTTAAATTCCTCTGTGCTGGAGCCACCGAGTGAAGGGAGGACTCCTTGAGTAGGTTTTTACATGTGAATGAGGTCCTGGGTTTCATTCCTGTGGTCCTAGGGATGCATCACCACACATTGTATTTCTGCATGACTAAGCCTGATGGAGCTATGTGTTTGCACTGAGTATTTTGTGGTCCCTTCTGAAAAAAGACTAGATGGAGATAATGTATGAGCAGATCTCATACATTATGTTGGAGGGCTTGTGCTAACATCTCTGTGAGATACCAAAATATTACTAGCTATATTTGGCAAGTAGGAAAATGAGGAGCTGAGTAACATGCTGAAGGAAGTTTGTGATGATTCAGGAGTATAAACCACATCTCGCAGTTTCAAATCCTTTGCCCCTAGCCCTCAGGAGGCACAATACAGACAAAAAGCTACTAAGAACCTTATGGCTTCCAGCCACTGTGGATCATAGGAACAAGCAGTCAGCCAAGGGATGGTTTTGGTCAATGTGCTCAGCCCTTGTAGGCAGGTACCTTACCTTATGGGAGTGAAACTTCTTCAGCTTTCCCCTCACAGCTTTGTGCCTCAGTTTGCAGTAATTGTATCAGCTGTAATGATAATGTCAGTGATTGATTTCTTCAGTGTGTCTGCACTTGTGTGCCTGTGTATCAAGAGCTTGCCCTTGAAGAGCAAAGGTATGTAGTACACAGGGCAAAAAGGAATTATTTGCTAGACTAAGTGAGTAATGTAATGACTCCTAGCCCTCTGGTTGCCTTTCTAGGCTTCCTGCAGGGCTACATCCTGCTCTGACTGAGCTGGAGTCCCCTAGTTTTCAGATTAAACATGATCCAAGGCATTAAGTTCCCTACAAGGGGTAGGTGACTACTTATGAATGCTTATCCTTAAGCATTCATTCTTCTTCTCCCTAACCTGTTTTACCCACCTCTGGTCCCATCTCAGCCAAATCTGAACTTACTGAAGTGCTTCCTGCAGTTCATCTGCTCCAGCTCACAGCAAAGGTGCTGCTAATCAGGCATCTGCTTGCTTTCTTCCCACTACTGGACTAAGCATTTGGGGTTCTGCCAGCAGAAGAGAGGACCATCTGATGCCATGATTGTTGAAGTTGATGGCTGCTTGTTCTGTTTCTGGCTGAGGTGTCAGTGAATTAGGGGGGTGTGTGTCTGAACTCAGCTTGGCTATTCACAGCTCCACAAATGGATGCATGTAGCTGTATACAGCTTGCTGCTTTGGGTTTTTGCTTGGTCTAAACAGGCCCTAAAAATCTGATCTATCGTTTCTCTCTCATCCTGGTAAATGATCTCAGAGAGCTTTGAAAGACTTTAGGTTTGTGATGAAGCTAGTGCTGCTGTGTAATTTTGTGTTGAAAACAAAGAATTTAGGTCAGGCTTAGTAGGGAGGGGGGAAAAAAAAAAAACACTAATGTGAGGTGTGCAACTTCATTATACATCTCCATGCATTTAAAAGTCCATGTTGGAAGAGAAAACAAGATAGTAAGAAACCCAAACATGTGTTGGTTTATTTCTTGTTAAGCAAATGTGGTACTGTGAAAGATTGACAGGATGGGGAAACTGTAGCCCTCCATTTACTCACCCTTCATTTCTAATATCTGGCTTCAACAGCAGATTGTAACCATAGAAAGGCTATAGACTCTGGGTGAAATGGCACTCCCTTTTGGATCCAGTTTTATAAAAGAAAACAATTATTCACAGAATGCATGTCTTTATTCTTTATTGCACATTTCAAAGTCTCCATGAATACTCATTTGCATGTGACAGCTAATGCTGCATCTTGTATTGGCCAGTAAGAGGCATGATTGCACTAAATTGGAAGCAGCAGGCACAGGTTTTCTTTTAAGAGTGGGGGTGGGGGTAGCCAGCCACTCAGTACTGTGCTCAAGCCTTCAGTCAGAACGATTTTAGAACAGTTGCAAGTCTAGTTACTGGGATAATAAATCCTAAATTAACTGAATATGCAGATTTCACTTCCATTAGGTTACACTCTTTAAACTGACATACCCTTCACTTTATCTTTTGTTAACAACCCCAACTTCGAAAGCAATCGAGAAGTGGAGAATTGGAAATGCTAAACTTGTTCTTCAGGAGTGAAAACTGAGGACAGTAACATTCCCCAAATTGATATTATTATTGTTTCTTCCCCCCCCCCCCTTTGTTTTTTCTTTTGCTAAATCTAAATATATACATTTGCTCACTCTGCATATTTTTTTCCAAATGATCTGAAGGACACACAGGATAGCAGAATCCCAGCAATGCAGAGAGGCTGCTACCAGCAATGCTTACATTCAAAACCTATGTACACGACAGCCACAGAAAATATTTATTTGGTAACACATTCCATTGCCTTTTGAAATAGATGTAATTTTGACTGGGAAGTATCGAGATAAAGACTTCTTTGGTTTCTATGTTGTAATCCCTTTGAAAATCATCTGGAATATAATGGGGACAAAAGCAGCTCCTTGAAAACTAGCCGAAACTCAGCCTTTTCTTAAATGTAATCTCCCAGTAAAATAAGAGAGCCTAGGAACTAGCTGCTTATAAAAGTGAGGAGACTAAGAAAAACACCTTGACAAGGTTTACTCTAGAAAGCAGCAGAGCACGAACCTTTATTTCCAAAAAGTTAAAATTGAAAGTTGCTTTTTCTTTTTCTTCCTCCCTATTTCCCGACAGCTAGAAAGCTGTTACATATTTCCTTAGAAAGCCCTAAAATGCCATATAAATTACAGTTAAAACATTAGAAAGTTTTTCATGCATTCACTTTAACAACAAACTTACCTGCAGTGTTGGTTTTGTTTTTTTCCAGCCAGAAAACTATGTAAAATCATTGCATTCCAGTAACAGACAGGACTTACTTTGTAAGATGGATTTCAAAAGATCTGGAGGCTTCTGTTCCTTATAAAACTATGCCAAAGACTATTTAAGTGGCCAGTAATATAAACATTATGCTACTAACACTGAACAATTTATCACATAAATATAATTGTCTTCTTTTAGAAGAATAATAAAAGCCAAATCCATATGTTACACATTATTTAAAATTGTTTTCTGCAAGATGTATTAATCCCAACGAAGAAGCAATTCCTCTGCTATAGGAGTGCAACAGCAGTTTTATTTTATTACATTGTCATTGTTTAATTTGTTTGTTCCTGGTAGTAGTTTCACAGATTTTTATTTTATTTTTTTTATGAACTGTTAGTTTTATGGAAAGTCAAGTTCCAAATGATGGCCTCTCTTTGCTTTTAGGAACAGAAAGGTCATGAAGGTAGATAATGTATTTATTTATTTACTTACTGTACTCTTAGACACAAAAAAAAACCCCTCAATTCTTAGCAGAAGCTAAAGTAACTTGTGGTTTTTTAGACCCAGAAGGCACATATTTTGATATTGCTCCTCAGCAACACTGCTAGCTCTGCAGTCTATTCAAATTTAGGAGTTGAATTTAAAGCTCGGATAAACAACGTTTGGTAGCAATGGCTGTGCAGAGCTTACACTTTATCTTTGTAGAAATGTGATCTTGCAGCTAAATGTCATTTGCTGTCTTTGTTTTTTATGAATTTGAGTTGAATGCTGCAGCAACAACTTATTTGCTAAAAATCTCACTGTTTCCACGTTGGACTTTTTTCCATCGACTGGGGGGGAAAGGAGGAAAACCAATTAGTTTGGGTTTGTTGTTTGTTTTTTTCCTTAGGTAATTTAAAGCTTAATTTTAAATTCTTCTTTTCTAGAATTTAAAATTATTAACTATCATCTGCAAACCTGAACTCTAGCTTACTCGTGGTGTAACTTAATGACAAGATGAGACTCCAAATAACTTTGAGGCAAAAAAGCAGCTCTCAAAAACGGACTGTTTAAATGCAATGTGGAAAAAAGGGCTCAAGCTGCTGAAATATTTTTGGGCATATTCACATCTGTAAATGAGGCTGAAATATTTGGCCTGTTTAAACACACACAAAAAAAATCTAAAAATATTCTCATTTAAAAAAATTAATCGTAGCAGCCCCACCAATAAAACAGTCTTTGTGAGGCATCTAACAAGTAAGTGTAAGAGGGAGTAGATCATGCCAAGTATATGAAGTATTGAAATTATAATACATATCAAAATCAAAGTAGAAGAAAAATAAAAAAGATATGTTAATATTCCTTTTTGTTTCATACTTAACTCATTGTTAGCAAATATGTGAAATACAAGAGAGGCTTTTTGAAGTCGGGTACACAACGATGGTTTGTGAGAGCTGAAAGAAATTTCTCTGTGCTAGAAAATGCACATTGTTTGCCTTCTTTTAAGCAGAGTCTTCATCAGCTGGAATAACACCAAGTTCCTTATTTGCTGTCCATATCCCAATAGGAAGTACATTGTCATTGCTTGTGGAATCATGATCAGATCCTACAAATAGTTATTTGAATATTATTGGGTTTTTTTTTAATGGGTTGTGGTTTGAACACTGCTTTGAGTGAAGTGAGTCACCAGCAAAGCTCACTCTCCTGTTTACTGCTTTTAGCCTGCCCAGTTTTGGTTAAGATATCTCTTACATAAGCAAAATAAAGCAAAACACAAAATTGCAATTTTTTTTTTTATTTATTTTTTTACTTTTAATCCTGGTCTATACTTTTCAAGCTGGATAATGTGATATGCATAAATAGATATCTATTTATACAGACAAAAAAGTCTAACTCTAGATACTAACTCCAGCTAGCTGAGGCTTAACATGGGCTCTCATGTCAGGTTATCTCTTTGTGCCTCTGTTTCTCACTGCACCTTTTGTCTGCCTTTACTTTAGATAATAAAGTTTCTCACTTTTACTGTGTGCTTGTATAATGCCTGACACAATGGGGCATGGATCTTATTAGGGCATCTTGTCACTCCTGTGTTTATAATAATCCAGATGGTAATATTACCAGTATTACTAATATTAATAAATATTAAGCTACTATCACCAATTCAAAAAAAACCAAAACACAATAATCAGCATTTTTCTATTTTCCCCAAGAAGTGTGTTCATAACCCTGGCTGTGAAGCCTTCCTATTCCAAACTCTATTGAATGTCAGTAAAAGTTTTAATCAATTAAGTTTTAAGGATTTATTTATTTATTTAGATTTTGATATAAAAAAGAAAATCCCCCTTTACATGCAAGTTGAGTTTCAACATGGCCATAAAAAAATCTCATTGTTTCACCTTGTCGTATATATTGGCCTAGACATATATGTGTGAGGTTTCTTGTTTGTTTTGTTTTGGGGTTGTTTTTTTTTTGCTGTCAAGGAAATTACAGCAACACATTTTTATTTCCTTTATCTGTGGGACAGAATGGGATACACTCAGGTCAAATGTTGAACTCCATCTTTTCCTAGTAGAAATACATTTTTGATTGGAGCATATGTAAGCAAGATGATTAGGAGGTATTCCAGTTGCTCTTCAGCCTGAGAATAGTTGTTGACACTTCATTAAAGAATATCTGGGATATTTTTAACCTAGATGGGTTCAGTGACCCAGTTTATAACTCAGCCTCCACTGGGTAGGTGCAATTCAGAGGACAATGAAGAGCAGCCCAGCAAGTCAACATAAGTGAGGAGGGCTGGGCAAGAGAGGTCTTAACAAACACTGAGCACCAAAGGCAGCATCCTGTCCATCACCCTGTTGAAACCATCCCAACAACTGCCTGAGACTGTTCAATGTAATTGTCTCATGATTAACCATCCCCTTCCTGAGGAACAATAGAGCCTACATGGGAACTGGCAGGACAACTGGCTAACATGGTGGTGGGGCCCAGGCAGCTGGAGCTGGGAAGGGATTTGCCATCACCAGATGTAGGAAAATTATTTCTGAGGAGAGCAAGCAGAAAATTGCTGCCCAATTGGGTACAGGAAAAGCTGGGCTGGGCGTTGGGGCACTCAGGAGATTTTGCACATAATCCTGGTGCTTCTGAAGAGTAGAGCAGTTAGAACATTCCTGTGCTAAACTTGGATTTCAGCCCTGTCAGCCAGCTCTCAGGGGGGAAACCATCATGGAAGCAGGGCTTGGCATCTGGGAGTATCCTGGGAGAGGTGGAGGAGGAAGGGCTGGGGAAGAGCCAAAATCCAAGAGCAATGGTAGGACAGGAGGAATGGGAGAGCATTATATGGATCACCATTTAGAATATGAATAAACTTGGCCCAAATTCCTTTGACTTGAAGCACCAGCCTCAGCTCTCCTCCCAGCAGCCATGTGCTAGAGCAGAAGCTGGATCCAAGAGTAGCTGTTGGTAAAAAAGAGTGTGCTGTATTTGCAACCTCTTCTCCCTCTGCTTGAACTGCTGATACACTGTTTAGGAGGGGAAAAAACTGTATTTCACAGGCATACTGCTGATTTACTTTCAGAGGGCCAGAGTTTCAATGTTATTCCAGTCAGATATTTCTCTTCATTTTGTGGGCTCTTAATAACTTTCAAAACCGGACTTAATATTTCCTAAGAACAGAGTTTCTCAGGATGTTCTGTATACCTTCTTAGCCTGGCAAGAGATAGCATGAGAACTATCATTCTTGTATTAATTTGATATTTTTACTTTAAAGCAGATTCTGTGAGTGGGAGAGGGAAGGTGGAATTTAGATACTTGGGAATCATTTGGCTCCACATCTATTTATTCCACAAATAGCTAATATTTCAGTGAAATTATTGAGATTGTACTGTTTTGAAACTCTTGCCTTTCTTTACCAACTCCCATTTAAAAATAACCTATTGGCTTTAAAACAAGTGTGGCCCTGTGTCCTTCTGAATGACACCTTCATACTTCTGAATTTCTCAAAGCATATTTGAGTCCTTGTACATACAGAAAGTACTAGCTGTCACCCAAGTTATCCAGCATCTGGCAAAATCAATGCTTACTTCTTTGTGGCAAGAGACTAACCTCACAGTGATGGTGATGGGGTTTCTCCTCTCCCAAACCACCAGATCCTCAGAGGGAAGGGGCTGGAATTACGAGATAAGATGAAGGAAGACTGCCCCAATATGCATCTTACAACTCTCACATCATCTATCATACATATTCCTAGCCCTGTACTAGAATTAAGGGAGTGCTCTGCAGTCTGCCATATTCTGTGTCTTTTTAGGCCAAATATGGAACCAATTCCCAAAGGCAGGATTCCCTATAAATTGCAGGAAAAAATTAATTTGTGGGAGAAACATCAGCAGGGATAGAGATGTGGGGATTTGGGGTTTTTGTTTGGTTTTAGTATTTTATTTTATTTTTTTATAACTTCATATATGTCTATTTCCAAGGAAAAATAATTCTCAAAGGCAAAATGGTAAGGAAGGTGATTCATTTGTCATGGTGTCAAGTTTGTTCTTGAACAGAAGGATTTCCCATGTACTCAGCAAGTGAGCAAAGTCTGATTAAGGCTAAGAGTTTCTTGTTTAATTAAGCTTCTCTATACCCTTTGAAGGCAAGTGCTGTCTTCATTTTACATATAGGTAAACTACACCACAGAGAGGTAAGATGCAATTCTTTTTCCCTGAGCAGAGCATGCAAGCTAAGGACAAGGCATCTCAGCAGGTTCTGGAGGAAATCTTCCCCTTCTTCGGTTTTGAGGCAATGCATGTGGTAGATCTGCAAATGCTAGATTCACCTCCAAATTCACTTTCAAATTTTTGGTGCATGGAGATTTGGATTCCACCTGTATGTGTTTGGTATCTTGCCTTGGACTGCTTCTAGAGTTCACCTCAGCCTGCTTTGGAGATGATCAGAAATGAGCAGTTGGGACTGCACAGACTGTCAGTGGTGGAGCAGGGAGGAAATCCTCAAATCACCTTTGCTCTCCCTAGGAGAAATTACATTTCTTTTATTGGAAGAATTAACAATCCCACTTGCAATTTCTAAGGGCATCTCTGAGGCCCTCCAAACTCTAAAGGTCTGCTGAGATATAGGTTTTATGTTTACATGCCAGGTACAACTAGAAAAAGTGTGCTCACTACAAGAGACTATTTTTTTTAAAGGTTTTCAAGTAAGTACTGATTTTTTCCAGAAGTAACCACCTTCAACTACACTGCTTTGTGAAGTTGTAATGCTGCCTTTCAGTATGATGTTGTAAAGTCATGCTAGGGTGGTATTATGTTAGGTTATTGCAGACTAGATAGTGATGTGTGTGAGCTCCTTTGGTGAAAGGTCCCACTAAGTCCACTGGAAGTTGCCATTTGCAAGAATAGAGTTCTCTCTCCTTTATCTCTCTTGCTTAGTGTAACTTTAGCTACCATATAGAAATAATACTATATTGAAAGTAAGATAAAATTCTTGGAAGTATTTGACTCTATTTTCTTCTCTTCTTTCTTTGACACTAATATATATATATTTTGTAGACTTCTTACACAGACTGTACTAATTATTGTTCCATATAATCCTGTGCCATCAAACAGACCAACACACTAGCTATTTCTCTCTCTCAATCTCTTCATGCTTGCTTTCTCTGTGAGTCACATCAGTGACAGCAGTTAAGTAAATCAAAGTCTGTAAGACTTGGGGAAAAAAAATTGTCATATGCTACACACAAAACCAGCTACTGTATTTCAAAGTTTTTGGTTAAAGTAACAATATCAAAGGATCTCTGTCATATGGGAATCTTCTTTTTTCCTCTCACATCCCTGCACTATATACTATTAAAAGGCCTTAGTAAGTGAAGCTCAATAAACACAAAGTGCTAGTTTACTACTTGTAAAAAAAGAAATCAAATAAATAAAAACTAAAAAAAAAAAAAGGCAAAATAGCAACAGAGACAAACCAAACCCAAATTAATCCTTCCTGTGGCTATGCCTCTTGTGTGTATGTGTCAGTGTGTTCATGCTTTGTTTTTTCTTCTGCCTTTCCAACAACAATGTTGAAAAAAAAAAAAAGGATTAGAGCAGAAATGCTTTAATTATTCTAAAGTTCTCTGATCATCTCCCTGTATCAGCAAAAGGAAAACATTTCAGACCTTTCTTACCAGTTGATTCAGGTAATTTCTTTTTTTTTTTAACTTTTGCCAGGTATCCTTGAAGGAGAAAGGAAGCAAAACTGCTGCTGTTTATTTTTTCCCCATAACTTTCAGAGGAAGAAGTTCTTTGGTTTTACTTTTTGGTCTTTGGATTTACTCTTTGACATCAGGCATTTTGATTTTTTGGGGGGAGCAGAGGATGGGTAACTTAAATTACATTTTTACTTTTTTTTTTTTAAGAACAACATGCTCCTTCACAAATGGCCTTTGCTTTTCTCCTATGTCAATAAATCATGGGAGGCCCCAACCTAGTAAACCTGCCTTGGACTCATGCTTTATAAGCACTTTAGAGTAGTAATTAATCAAGGTGCCGCTCTTCAGCGTAGAACATAAGTAACAGGGAGCAGGTAATGTTTTCTATAACAAGGTAATGGCAGAGCAGTGCCTGGGCTGGAGACTGCCTGCAGATCTGCCTTGTGTAGAGGACAAACATATTCCTAGGGTTTTCTTTTAAATCCCAAGTTTTTCACACAACCAAAGCCTGGCCTTGGTGCTCCCTCCATTCCCCATTGCCAGGTTGTTCAACAGCTGCAGTCTTCTCCTGTTATGTGGGTTGGGTTTGCTAGCACAGGAGAGCCTGGAGGGGTGTGCTCTGCTCCTCAAAAAACCTCTGTTCTTCAAATGTTTGAAAGTTTGCAGCATATATATATATATATATTGGGGTTTTTTCATACACTAATACAACTTACCCAATCTTGACTGAGCTATTCTTCCTTGGTAGTGAAGTTCTACCTATATGAGGAAAGAGCAAGGATACTTGAGAGTAATTACTCCCCCAAAGTGAGTAAATTTAGCCTTTAATTAGATCTCTTTCCTTTGTTTATTTGATATTTGTGTGTTTATTTTTGTGGTTGTAAACAGACTACTTAAAAAGGTTGAACTGCAGAAGGGAAATGCAAATATTTGTAGAATAATTTACTGGAAAGAGAGTGTGTATTTTATGTGAACCACCGGCCTCATTCAATTGGAATATTATCACCTTTTGCTATGTCTCCAGTAAAATTGCCCCTTTTACCAATATCTGGTTTGATTTAATACTGGAAAAGGAATACAGAGCTTTTAGGTTTCAGCTATTCTTTGTGGTATATTTTCTTCTGAAACAATACAAAGAAAGTAGCTCTTGACAAGTGACACTTTTCCATACAGTGATCTCTTGTCAGAGACCTGTGAGACTACTGTAATTTCCCTCCCATTACTTTCAATGAATTCCATGCATGTGGAAGAGAAAATGGATAGTGGAGCCTGAGTTCCTGTGCTACCCACTGTGTAGGTACCAGAAGGAAGATGGAGATGTACCATGGGAATTAGTCCTTTGGAGGCTTTATGGTATGGGTCAGATTTACCTTTTGGTATCCTGATGTACAAGGCTGAGATCAGAGAAGTTACACCAATGTAAACCAGGTGTGCACATGCACATACATATACAGAGACATGAATTTCCTTTCATTGAACAAACATTTCTAATTTAGACCTTAACCTCTACCAAATTCAACCTCTGCTAACTTTAAATTGCTGTTTCCATCAGAGTTTTCACTAGCAGTGTCTCATCAGTGATAGATGAAGATCACTAGCCTCAATGACAGCAGAAAACAAATCTGACCATGCAAAAATCATGATTTCCAACTTCACACCAAACTTCTCTTCTGCTTCAAAAATGAATGTGAGCAACGACAATGCACTCATCCATTCCCTGCAAACCACGTGCAGGGGTTTAGCTCTGACCTAGAATGAATTAAATTCTATTCCCAAAGCTACAGATACAGTGTTAAGTTATCTGGGGTTAATTTACTAGGGGGAAAAAGGATTAGAAGGAAGTTAAGTTTGTGTACCTCTGAGAAATATGATTTTGTCTGTGTTGTTTATGTGTAGGCATAGAAAGAAATCTGGAAGCAACAGGGTGTGTGGAGGAAGAGGGAAAGGGTTACAGCCTCGAGTTTCCCAAGAAGCACAGCTTGCAGTTCTGCTGCAGAGAAGGTTTCTCCATCTGGCAAGCCTCCTGGGATGCCAGACTGGAGCAACCAGTTTGCAGGAGCTGTACAGGGGGGACACCTTTCCTGGCCGTCCATCACCAACCGCAGCCAGCCCCCATTCTGGTGCCAGTGCTGTTGTTTCTATCCATCAGCCTCCCACCAGTCTGTTCTGGGACGTGAACTGGTGTTGGAAGGTTCATGGTGGTGGGTGTTAAATCTGCTGAAAATGCAAGGATAGAGTGCCAGTGTTCTCCAAGTAAGTGTGGGTCAATGTGTGAACGAGCTAAAAAACCATGGGAGGATTAAAGCAACTGTCAGAGCAACAAAGGGAGTTCCTTGGGCTGCTTCTTGTATAGCCTAAATTAGGTTATGGGAAATAACACACTTTGTTGTTGTTGTTTCAGTGAAACATTTCTAAGTTGTGCAGAACCTGGGAAATGGCAGTTCCTATGAATGTATAGTCACAAGCCTTTTCCCCCCACCCCCTTCCACCCCACTCCCCAAACAGAGTTTCCAGTGACACTAGCAGTAAAGAAACGTGCTGAAAAATAATTCTGCTTCAAGAAAGTGAACGCTTTAGAAAACTCAGTTGTCTCTTGAGGAGTTGTGTGTTATACCTGGAGACAAAATTCTGCCATGCAGAGAAAATTGCCCTCCTTGATGCCCCAAATTGCAAAGGAGACTTAACTATAGCATTTCTGATAATGCTTCCATAATCCATAATGTGTGTGTGTGTGTGTGTGTGTGTTCTCTGAGGCATTCATTTGGCTGGCACATTGGAAAATGGTTAACACAGTGAATGTGGGGTGTCATTTTTGTAGCAGAGAATGTGTGCCAGAAGAATTCAACTGTAACCACTAAATATTTGCTTAAAAATAATTTTAACCATCTGGACTCCCTTTTTTCTTATTATTCTTATTCTTCTTTTGAGGTGGGGTGAGAAGAGGGAGTATTTTAATAGGAATGATTTGTGGTTACAAAATGAATTTGGTTAATTTGGTTGCCACCCCCATTTATATGATGACTACAAATAGGCCCTCACATCTGAAGTTTTAAAGAACCAGCAGATTTTTCCCTCTTGAGCTTCAGAAGCTAGAAACAAACTTACAAAAGACAATAAATTGTTCTTGATGGAATAAATAGTTTGTGGGGTTGCTATTGTTCCTCTTGACAATACACTAACATGTGCTAATAGAGGAAGAATTGAAGAGCTTGCGTAGTACAGGCTTTTCTGCCAGGCTGAATTTTTCCGCTCTGGAGCAGGAATCAGGTTCCTTCTTCGCAGGGCAGGGAAAATCAGTGCTGGGATTCCCAGGAGCCAGCACCTGCTGCCCATCCCAGCACTGGAAGAGCTTTGGGGGAGTGAACTTGGCAGAGAAGCGTGGGCCTTTAGGGGAGAACTCAAGAGGAACCTGCAAATCTGCCTCTAGATAAGCCTTATCAGTTTCTCTTTCAGGAATAGGATGCCTGAGATCATTTGCCTTAGCCAGAATAAGGATGCTTGCTAAAAGCAGGGATGGAATAAGTGGTTTCGTGTCTCTAATACTTATAGGATTTTTTTTCATGTCTTACTTCAGAACATACCCTTTGTTTTTAAATACTCAGAGTTCAGCGAGTGATTTTTTTTTATTGGTTCTGAATCCAGTTAAACATAAACAGAGTTGGTAGATGCAGAGGTTTCTATGCTCTCTGTCTTGCCTTAGCATAATAAATGAATGTTTTATGGAGCCTGCTACAAATACATCTGTTAAAAGACTTTTATCCTACTTTGAAATGCTTAAGTCTTAACAACTAGCTCTGTACACTGATGATATACCAGTAAATATGCAGAGGAGACAAAATAAGGTGCATGTAGCATTCTTGCTTTAGTAGCTCTCAGAGATACTTTTCCTCTGTTTTCTCACACACTGCAGCACTGGTTTCATCCAACTCATTGTACATTAGGAACAATTTAGTATCATTTCATTTAAAATCTGCAAGAGTAAATGTGTAGCCACAAGGTAAAAATTAAAAAAAATATATTAGTCTTATCACTGAAAAAAAAATAAAAAAGAAAAAAAGCCTTTAAAGTTTCCATTATCCATTATGTCAGGTAGCAAATATCTCCTCAATGTAACTCCAGACATTAAATCTGTCAAGAGGCATGCAGTAAAATAAATGTCTGGGATACCTTCATAAACAAAAATCTTATTTCCATAATTCATACAGCTGGCTGGCATTTATTGGCACGTCAGGTGCAATGGGGACATTTCAGGAACATTAACATGTACAGCATCATTTGTCAACAAAGCAACAATGTAAGCAAATCGTTCAGAACTCATACAGATTTACAGCTTTCTCTGCCAGCTGCTAATTACGGTGTGCTCTGCCTATTTGGTATGGTCTTTTTTATTGGAAAATGACAAAGGGGTTATGGTATCCCAGTTTGGAATATAGATGTGCTTTTAGTAATAATCTGAGTGGTAATATGACTACAGAGCTTGGAGTTTTGATCTAGTTGCACAAGTCTTATAATTGACCGGTCTTGATTGATGAAGGACAAAGAGAAATTCAGGCTGTTATTTACTTACTGATAGAAGTAACCTCTTCAAACAGAGAAATGACAAAATATCAAAGAGCAATAAGAAGTATCTTTGATTTAATATTGGGTTTTTTCCCCCACACTGAACATGACAGGGAAAATTCAATCCTTGCTGCAAACCTGACTTGTTTATTGAGCAATGTTTAGCAAGCTTTCTAGGTTACAAACTGGAAAATCTCTTTGAATGCTGCTGAATCTGCTCTGATAAATAAGAATTAAACTTTCTGCTTTTTAACCAATGCAAAGGTTACACAAAAGCCAAAAACGCCACCTATAATGGCCAAAATGTGCTAATTATCTGCTTTTCAACATCCTCTCTGTCTATCTGTCTGTATTCCTCTTCCTTTATCTGTTTGAGTGTGTGTGTTTATGAATGTGTGTGTTTTTGCAAGTCAATGACAGCAAGTCAGTTCTACTTTTTATTTCCAAGCTCTGGCCAGTTTGCATTTCAATCTCATAAAATATAATTAGTGGAGCTTTATGCTTCAGATGTATAAATTAAATATGCTTTCATAATTATTATACCTGTTATTCAGTCAAAGGTAAGAGGATTCTATTAGCTAAATACATATTTAGACACCTAATGAAATTGCTTATTCAGTTCTATTTCTTAGTTTCAGTTCATGAACAGTAACCACTATTCTGAGTTAAGATCTTGACCATTTAATTTTTAAGAAAAAAGTAATTAGACCATATTATGGATTAATCCCTTGCCAATTTTCATTTTTTAAATCAAAGTAATTTTAGACTTGGGAACTACATAATTTTATGCAAAGAAAGTATGTTTTGCCAACCTTATTAAAATCTTTACAGACCATATTTTTCTATAGGCTTCCAAAAATTATCCCACAAAAATGTGTGGGTGCACCCATCTGTACACATGAATGGGCAGCAAGGAGAATAATTATCCACTTTTGCACATGCAAATGTAGGTGTTTAAGCACAAATTAGCTGACCCCCCTCGATTCAGCTGGTGTGTTTTTTGTGAGCTGATTAATAATATCTCCTTGAATTCCACAATGTAGGTTAAAATCCCCAAAGATTTTTAGAGATAATGATAACTTTTCTGTGAAATCTCGGAGCTCACTAATACTGATGCAACTGTAAAACGAAGTATAGCTGAGTGCTGCTATTTGGGTGTTATTTGGGTTCTAAAGACTATATGATTCCTTCAATATCATAAACTCCATTGGCTCCAGAGCAATTACTGCCTGCCACAGCAAAATCCACATATTCCTAAAAGAAAAAACTACTGCACCAGGATTAGAAAAAACTGACCATCAATCTAAGTCTCTATAAGCAATCATAGCCTCCTCCAAATAGAAGTTATTTTTTATATTAGATGCAATTTACCCATCTGGAAGAACAAAGATATCTGCAAATGTCAAAGTGACTGACTTCTAGCAGATGCTTCAAGAAAGTTAAAAACTCAACTACTTCTGAGGTTCCTTCCCCTCTATTTCTCATCTGGCAATGTAAAATAGGTTGAAGAGCTCTTCTGAATGATGAGGAAGTTCACTGACCCCTTGGCTTTGTGCTTGTTACCTGCTGCTGATGTCCTCACCCTGATGGCTCCATTGCCACCACACAGCTGCACAGCAGTTTTTTTAGGGTAAGGGGAACAACTGTCAAGTTTCTTGAGTAAGACATGGAAATTAGTGGCTGTATGGTATCTCTCATGACTATGCTGGGATGGCTGTCTGGGAAAGGATGAGAGGTGAACCTGGATAGGGCTTTGTGGGGTGAAGGAGGAAGTTGGAAGTGAGAAGAAGGGATGAGACATGAAGGGGACACAAGTTTTTTGGGCGTGGGGTTAAATCATGGTTTTGTGCTGCTGTAGGGGCTTAGGGATAATGAGGAAATAAATATTTAGCACAGAGCTTAAAAATTAAGGTTGATTCACAATTAGCCCCAATACGGGACCTAAATGCAACAACACTACACTGGAAGTCCTAACAGACCAAGGGCAGTTAATGGAAAACTAACTTGAAACTGTAATTCAAGATGGTTTGCATTTACTTTATTTGCGATTTTTTTTTCCCCATTCATGTTCATGTCTTTGAGAATTTGATGAAGTAGTTTAGGCATTCCTTGATCCATAGAGATTGCTTTTCTTCCTGCTGTCTTTGATTCCACTTGCCTAATCATAATGGGCATTATCTTATATCCATATTTAATTGTATTATGTCACTAGCATTGCAAGAAAAGGATTTTCTTTTCAAACATTGTAATGCATTTAGTATTTCAGTAGTCATCAGTTAAATCAATTTTTCCCCTTTATTGGATCTGAATTATAAATCAACTAGTCATTGTATGGGATACTGTATATGAATGTACAGTATATCATTATGATGTATCCTATAATAATGTCTCTTAGACATGAAAACTAAAGATGGTGGTTTAAAGTGCTGAGAGGGAAAAAATTGGAAACATCTGTTAGTAGGAAGTAGAGAAGACTTTTCATTAAAGTTTGTCAAGTGTATT
The DNA here is from genome assembly GCA_013396975.1 of Bucco capensis. Taxonomy (NCBI): domain Eukaryota; kingdom Metazoa; phylum Chordata; class Aves; order Piciformes; family Bucconidae; genus Bucco; species Bucco capensis. The sequence goes on from VWZO01001195.1 coordinate 179,541, forward strand.
TGATAGGAAGAACACATTGGGCGGTATTCTGCCACCCTTTTACATACATCCACCCAAGTATCCAGCATGGGGTTTTCTCCATCTCATGTAGAAAAGGCAATATTATCAGAGACACTAAAAAGCCAACTCTCTTCTTTGGATAAGGCACAGTACAGCAGCTGAGGAAATCTGAGACTCTTAGACTGAGCATGTCAGCAAGATCATGGGCAAGAGATGGTGTGGAATAGTTTGGGGTAAAAACTCTTCTTTCTAATTAACCACTACTTACGAGGAGAAGGAACCTTAAAAATTAAAATTAAAATAAATAAAAATAGAGGAATTCAAACATATGACATTTGGAGGCATCTAGTTTACAGATTTCATCACTCAAAGTATTGTGGACAAGATGGAAATGCCAGAAAAAAATGGCTAAACATTTCTGGGAGGACATGTTTTAGCTTAATTGTACAGAAATATATTTAAGCAGATGTAACTGTCTACTTAAGGAAGCTCAGCAGAGGTCATTTTGCACATACACAGGGACAGCACTTTTTGGTGTTGTCCACAGTAGGGGTTTTACCTGCTCCATGCTGATGGGTTACTGCTCTGTCTCTGCAAACCCTGCTCAGATGTGGGGACTGCCAGCACCACCTCATCACCTTGTCCCAGGGCTTCAGGAGCTATTGTGGACACAGGGATGAAAATTCTAGTTGTATTTCTAGCTCATGCCTATGTCGTTTTTACATGTTACCAAGGGTGCGTGGGCATGTGTTCTTGTGTGTGCTTTTTATTACATGAGATATTACCTTCTGCATCCCTTGGAAGCCTACTGTAAGCATCACAGGCAACCTTTACAGCTGTCTATAGACCATTCATACCTCCTTCTGCAGGCAGAACACTTTAAAAGCCAATATCTCACCTTGCCTTTGCAATCTTTCCCCACTTCTCCCTGCACTAAGCAGCCTCTGAGAACTCCTATTGACTCCATGATGATAACCAGAACTACAAAATCAGCTATAGCAGTTGCAGGACCCCAGTGCAAATTACCCCTGAGTCAGTCAGAAAACAGAATATTGCTTATTGATTTGCTCTAGCCTGTTGTGTAGTCGAAGGAGAAGAAACTAATACAAATAAAATGAATCAATTAGAAGCTGGTTGTGGGCCTCAGTGAGTCATGTGAAGTTTCTGATCCCCTTTATCATCATGCTCAACCACTAAAACAAGAGTGCTACTGTCTTCTGCTGGAGCAGGGAGTTACCTCAGGCAGTGCTGGGGAAAAAATGCCTTTTTTTTTTTTTCTTATTTTTAGACCTGAATCAGCCCATGCTAGTAAATGTATTCTTGTGAATACAGATCCGGCTTTGTTTTAATGCCCAAGGGAAGGCAGTAGTGTAACCTGTTTGGATGCAGCTGCAGACCACCTGTAGAGAAAGTCAAATTAGGGAGAGACCCCACTGTTCTTTGCATTAATGTTTTTTGTGTCGTGGATTGACTCCCCCATCTCTCCCCCTCCAATGCATCTCTCTCAACTAGGGAGATAGAGAGAACATTTTAAGACCGTCTGTCCCTTAAAGGCATCTTGTGATTGAAAGATTTGAAAGAGTGTAAAAACTCTCCAGTCACCAACGAGTGATGGTGGGCGAGGAGCCTTAACACTTTTAGGATGACTTTTCTTCCTGATGGTCTTGCAGGTTTGGGGAGCATTGGATTTGGGGAGAGCTTACTTCATTCTCTGCCTAAAGAGTACGTTTAAATCCCCCTCAGGTGATCTGCATGTTAAGGGAATCTTCTAAGTTTTGAGTGAAAAATGATTGTCGAGCATTAGAGTCCTGACTTGCCACACTTTTTATTCCATTGTTTCTAAATAAAAGGACTTGGTAAACAAAACAGAACAGAACAACTCTTAAGTGCAGTGCCTGCACATATCCACACAGAAATGGGAATGATCTCACTGATCCCACTTAATGATCCTGGAATGCCCTTTACATACAGATTTGTCTGAGTTCAGGACAGAGGGATAGCTAGGCACATAAACCAACTGGTTTGAGGAGATTCTCCATCGTTGGTATGAGAAGTTGCTTTAGTTAGTTCTCCTGTTGTTATCTCAGTTGCTGCTCTTTAACACTTCTAGTATCTGTATCTTCTCAGTAGCTTAGGCTTTTGTTTGTTTCCCAGGTAGAATTTTGTTGCATAACGATGCATCATTCTACCTTATGTCAGATAAAAACTGCTTGTAATGAAAACTTCATGTCATTGCGGTTTTTCACCCTGTTTCCTCACAGATGAATCCCACTAATCGTTGACTTACTAGTTAACACAGGCAGAGTTTGTAGATGGAGGGAATGTCATCAAGCGTTGCCTCATTTGAAATTCCTTTCTGTCACTGGTGGTATCAATGTTCACTGCAGAGACACTGATGATACTGAATTTAATTGGTATTTATGTGCAGAGGTCATGTGTACTCTCTGAGAAGTTTCTGTGTAACTTTTCCCTAATTGAAATGAGATTGAAGTGTTGCTGTGTACACTGCGACTTAATGGTGACAACGTTGAGCCAGCTTCGAAGCTCAGATGCATGGCACGCATCCCAAGAAATCTGCTATGATGCTCCCACATACATCTATGCATATTTTTATGGTACAAGAGACATAAGGTGTGGAAAAGGAGCAGTCTCTTTAAGGGGGATGTGGCAACCCTATCTGCCAGTCATCTTGCCTCTGCTGTTCTATTCCTTTTACAGCCATTCTGCCTTTCTGGTATCTATAACATCTTTACATCCATGTTTAACGTCTGCACAGCTAGTGAAGCCCACGGGAAGGTGAGATGCCATAAGAGTGATGGACCAGTAACACTGGTCCTTGGTAGAATCACTTTTTCTCTGATTGGGGATGGCTTGCTCATTGATGACAGGCCATCTTATAGTCTAGATAAGATAACATATGACTAACACAGACTGTGAACCATTTTGGGGATCATTTTGAAGCTTACAGCTGCCATGCAATGAAAGAGCCTAGTGCTGCTGTTGGCTATCCTGGGATCTCACCATGAAATTCCATGCAAGGGCAAGAGCAGTACACCTTCTCTTCTGTAATGCATATGTGAGACATGGAAAAGTAACTTCTCACTGGTAGAAGTGTTTTGACTGGGAGCTTAATTTATAGAGGCTCATGGAATTGCAATATGTAATAAGCAATGTCCTTGAACATTTTTCATGTGCTTCTAAGTGACTCTTTAAAAAGCATTGGTTTCCCTTGTAAAAATCATTAAACTTTTTAAGGAAGAAGTAGTAGCCTAAGTTAGTAATCATCACAGCTCTTTCAATACTAGTGGGTAATTAGCAACATGAATAAATTAAATACATTTCAGGTATAATAGCAAAGCTGAGGAAAATCACCAAATATTAGCAAAGCTCCAAAAAAAAATCTAACTACTTTGTGTTGCATGCTGGCTTAATGACTGCGATTTAAAAATGTGCATAATTCCAAAGAGATCACATGTTTCACATAATAAAAATGACTGTGACATAAAATATATATTTTCCTTAAAAAGTACTTGTAATATCAAAAGGACTGTGAAGTATTAGCCATTTAATACAAATTTATCTTTTCTTGCAGATGATTACATTTTCATTTTAATTGCTCACATTTCCCGTTCTGATCTTCATGTTTTATAGGAGGCAAGACATGCCACAAAGCAAAAATAAAATAAAATAAGAAAGATTTTATTTGTTAGTTAACAGTCTTCAGAAGTCCTAATTTGGCCAATGTGTTCTGCTGCAAAGTCTTGGAATGCTGTCTTGCAGTTTCAAAAGTGATCTTATTTGGCTTCCCAGAAACTATTATGCCTGGAGGATGCCATGAGAACAAGGGCTGCCTTGTTAACAAGTAGAAAACTCTCAAAAACAAGATAGGATCCTGATATAAATCATAATTTAGATGCACAGAGCTATGTTCACAACCACAGTAATGTAATTCATTTACATCTAGTTATTACTTATCTCCACCCGAACTACTAAGTTCAGGAATGCAGCTGCCTTGTGCCTTGTGACTCGTGGGGGTTAGGGAAGAATGACATCACCAAATTTAAGCACATTACCATGCTGACATAGTGGCACCTTGTTTTCCCTTCCAAGGATAGAGCCAGGATTGTCTGCTACCCCCCATTCTTCCAAAGAATACCTTTTCCCCACCCCACCCCCCTCTTCAAGCAGCTGCTATAGGAAGGGTTGCAAATGTCACTTCAACTAATGATGAATGATGCTTGACCCTTGGACCTGTTCCTATGAATTTTATGCAATGCTAAATTAATATGAAAGATCTCTGCTCGAAGACTTCAGCTATTATGCATGCAGCACAAACGATACGTTAAACAATCCAAATTTCTTTCTCTCTCAGAACCATGGCAAAGCACAGAGCTGCCTCACTGTTTTGATGTGCTTTTCCACTTCAGATTAGTATCTTTTGCCTTCTAAATTTTTTTTTTTTCCCCAGCAAAAAACATTGTCAAAAGGGCAACTGGCCCACATGGTTTTGTTGTTTGCGTTTGAATTTAATTAATTATGTAAAGCAGTAGTTAGTGGGAGCTTAACAATTAGGAGAATCTGTCAAATAGTCACACGGAAATTACTAACTAATTGAACTACTGGTCTTTTATTGTTTCAGGAAGCAGGACAGAGTGTCATTCCTTTTATCTCATAAGTTCATTATTATCCCATATCGCATTTTTTCCCAGCAATATATTCTTCCTGCTAGAATAATGCATAAATAACCCTCCTGGTAATGTCACAGTGTGCAAAAAGTGTTTGAAATAAAAAACACCTGTTTTAATTAGCATTCAGATTTGTGCAGTTAAGAAATGATAATCCTCTCCCAGTTATATGACATTTTTAAAGCTTTGAATTTCCATCTGTATCTTATATTCTGATGTTTCAGGATTGTCGTGAGTTAATTATGTTAACTTCGGAAACATTGCTTGCATTTAGAATGAAAAACTTCAGCTTGAATAGCCAGGAAAGCAGATGCTATCTTTCTTGTCAACTGCTTTGTTGTGCCTTGCCTTGAAACTTTTTATAAGATTCTGTGTCCAAAGGGAAGTATAAATCTCCATTTATTTGAAATGTGACTCTAATCTTATCAATATTTTAATATATTTCTGGTGGGAGGGACCCGAATGCATCTCAAGGAAGCAAAAACATGAAAATCTCTTGTTTTATGTTGAAATCCTCCTGTTATTACAAGTCCATTCACAAGACTAATCTGAAGAGCAGGAAAAATCCATGGACTACAAAGTTGAACAATTGTTTTGAAGCTTTCCTTCTCCTGAAATATACGCCTGGGAGTTTAGGTGAAATAAGAGGAACTGGAAATATTACAATTAGAATGCACATCCAGATGAAGCCTGGAAAAGGGAAAAAAAAAAACCAACAAACCAGGAACAAAAATCTATTGTTAATGTGGCAAATCTGTGTTCGGTCCTATCAGAGAGCAAGCGATAGTGCAAACCGTGGCCGTGCGCGTGAGGCAGAGGGAAAGGTGTGAGGTTAGAAGAGGTTTGGTGGATGCAGGAGAGGCCACGTCTCCTCCTTCCATGTGAGACTGTGAGGCGTGCGTGGGAAACAGCAAACATGATGCCACTGAGTCACCCAAATTTCATGACACCCTTTCTCTGCCAAGGAGGAGCCATACATGCTGCCAAGTGTGTTTACATGTGTCCTGCGGTACTTATGCATCTTCTGTGGCTCAGTAAAGGAAGGTATAGCTCTGCACGTGGCATTGCACATGGCAAGGTAAAGGGAGTTCTTTTTAAGCTCATGCTGCTCTTGAAACATCAAGCACTTGGTTAAAAAGAGCTAGGTAAGGTCTCCAATATTTCTGTCTATGCAGCTTTTAACTCCACCACTCATGTAATTACATGTGTTTCATGGACATGGGTTTGATGATGACCTTAGGGCTTCCATATTTTCAAAAGCATTATGACCCTCAAACAAAAGCTATTTTGGTTGTCACAAAAATGTCAGTGTTTGTAAGCAGGCGTTGTAAAAGAGAAGCTAAAACTCATAGGTTTTGCATCAGGGCACACTCTAGTATCTGATTCTCAGCTGGTCTGGCTTCAGAGCTGACATAGCTCTGGAGATGATGAATTTTTACGGAAAAAAAGAAGTGCATTTACTGAGAATCTTCCCTATTCAGGATAAGATGTGATTCTCCAAATGCATAAAAATATTTGAAACTTCATGTTATTATTAGCACTATTATTATCAAAGGACATTTCGTTACCATTTGAAAGTCCTTCAGTGCACTTGAAGATATATTTGTTTTAGCGACTTATATAATCCACTCCTGTTTAAAGTTTTGTTTTAAACACATACAATTATCATCTCCTATGCCCTGATACAGTAAGCACTTAGAAGCATTCCTATCTTTAACAGCATAGCTAGTCCTGCTAATATCCAGGGAATGGAATTAGAGCTTCAGATATTAGCAAAAAGTAATGCAAATGTGAATTAAGCAACACGGTTTTGAAGTAAGTTTACTGAAGACTTTTTATTTCTTAGTCTGAATGGGAAAGTTTGACCAAAAAAAAATTAAAAAAAAAAAAATCAAAGCAAGCATTACTGATATTAATAATTATTTTAAAAGTATATGAAGTTGAATATTTTAGGCTGGTAACTACAAGGAATTAGGCAGTGAAATAACCTTCCAGTAAGGATAGTGGAAAAATCAAAATCCTAACAGCTTTTAGGCAGAACTATCAGCAGAAATATAATCACAGGATAACAGAAAGGAAAGGACCTCTGGACATCACCTAGTCTATATAGATAAAATATGTAAGAGATATAGATATAGACATACTTTTATGTAAATATACAGAAAATGTAAAGAGACACATAGATACAGACGTGTATTTACATGCATGTCTAGAATAAGGATAGTGTTGTTTTTTAGCATGTGAATAACATTAATTATAATAGATAAAATTACTTGCATTGTAGAAAATGACTATTTTCAAGCTAATGAGATATTTAGATGTATTAGATTTGTAATCATACCTTTGCCTTGTATCTTTCCACACGGACAAGCCTACACCTAATATGGGACTTTGTTACTCAAAACTCTTATTGCAGGAACATAAGTGGCATGAAGTGATCCTCTCTGTCCTGTAGAGTGTCACACGTTGTCTAACTAATAACAAATTGCTGTGTTAGGTAACAATTCCAGCCAAAATTTCATGACCTGATGTAGGGGAGATGAAGCATGAATTACTCTTCTGACCCACCCTGGGTTCTCTGGCTTTTTTATTTCAGAACAACTTGTTTTATTGCTAACAGAGAAAATAAGCAATGCCTTAATGCAAGGTGCAAGTGTTAAAGTGCTAGTTGGAAAGTATTTAACAGAACTGTCCTTTCTTTTTGAATAACTTGAATAAAGTGTCTAAATGACCTCTTCGTAACCAGAAGAGAATATAGAGAAGAAATTAAGCTTTATTGGTAAATTAAAGCCCAAATCCCATGGTTGATGAGAGATATGGTCTGTTTGAAATAGTTACAGTTTCAGACTTTCTCTTCTACAATCAGCGGGTGGAGACCAACATAATCCAATTAATTGTAATTCCCTTTTGTGGCACTGGTACAGTGGTGAATGATATAGTAAGTCCATTGAAGTCTTATCTTTGGTCAGATAATCCAAATGGATTCATATTATGAAACAGTCCTTTCTGAAAGTTCTGATGAACAGAAGTGTTTTGACTTGAGTGAACTGAAAAGATAAATTCTATACAAAATAAAATGTTTTGTCCTTGACATTTTCAGAGCTTCTGTATACCTGATTTCATATAAGAATACTTCTTTCAGCTGGCCTATTTCAAAGAGCTCTTTCATTAAAATGAAAAAAAAAAACACCCAAACTCAGAACATGTTCTCTGGACATCCTGCAAAGTAGTGTGTGAAAACAGAATTTTAGATGTATGGTTAATCGTTAACCTTGCAAATAATTCCCTTAAAAGATATGTGATTACAGAGAGATATAAAGAATAGATTAATAAGGTTTTGAGAATTGTTTGAGCTTCTTTTTTTCTAATAAAACAATAATCTAATATTTAATTGATAATCTTTATAACTGTAAACAAATTATATATGTGTGTTCCTTGTCAGTATCGCAAGTGGACTGGGGGAATTGCCTAATTTTGGTGTAAGCTTTGATCTGTTTACATTTAGAAGTCATTTACATAGAGGAAGTTGTAATAATCTTTATTGTTTTGTTAATTATTTCCTTTGATTATTGAAACTCACTCACTGAGGCACAAGCTTATTGTTATTGGGGTCAGTCCCAATAATATATTTGGCTATGAGCAATAAGTAAGGGTTGGTTGGTATTCTTGGTTTTTGAGTTGTTTTCTTAGAGACTCTTTCAGTTTAACAGTCACTGGAGACAGGACTGATTTAATGCATCACTTGTCTGATCCAGTGCTAGATATGTTGTATTTCTCCTTTCCTTTAAAGTTGTCCATAGCAAAGCCAATGTTACAGCAGAAATGTTTTCCCTTGTATCATGTTGAAATCTCATATTTACTGAAGGATACTGAGATACCATTTGTGGGAGACAAGAGACTAGACCATATATTGAGGTCAAATCTTTTCAGAGTGTCTAAAAAATTCTTTATTTTCCTTTCATTTTTTTACCCCTTATATTGTCCAGATGAAACTTAATACAAAGAAATTTTTTACCCTTTGGGGTACATTACATGTGAAATAATTTATGACCCATGAATCACAAGAAGGCAGTGAATTAGGTTTCAGATAAGTCTGCCAAATATTACAAGATATTGTGTCCAGATTTTTGAACTATGAAAAGGCTTTTGACAAGAATGGAAATAGAAGCAGTGTTAGAAACAGCAAGAAGAGGAAGAACAGAAGAGCTACATGACAGAACCCTGAAGTACCCTGAGTTAGTAGTACAATTAAAAAGATATGAATAAGAACACATTTTTCAAAGTATGAAAATGGCACAGAGTCATTTTCCAATTCCTCCCTGTATTAACTCTTGAGAGACTTCAATTTATTTAAAAAGTGGATTGTTGGGTGCTAATACACAAAATGATGATAAAAGACATGACTTTAAATGGGTTAAAAAAAAAAAGGAAAAAAACCTTTAAAATTAGATTGCAGAGAAGCTTACTGGTGAGCAATTATTCAATAAAAAATTGTTCATAACAGATTTGAAGTCAAGAGATTATTTGTATATACAACATATGACTAAATGAGGAAGATCCTGTCAAAAGCAGAATTCAGAATGGACTTTCCCCTTTGAATAGTAAAATGCATCATGAAAAGGAAGTTTCCGCTCTAAGCAAGTATTTGATGTTTGTGTTCTGCAGTCTTGGGTGTTTGAAACAGAAATACTAGCACCCACCCAGAAAATAGAATCAAATTGATTACTTGGCACAGAAAAATGAGAAAGTCATTTGTCAGGTTCAAAAGAAAGAGGGAAGAAAAAATAGGAAGAAGAACAAAATAAAGTATGCTACTAGAAGGAAGCTGAAGTTACTGCTCAAGAACTAAGTAGAGACTTACAGACTTATAGGATGGGTTGGGTTGGAAGGGACCTTTAAAGGTCACCTAGTCCTCCCCTCTGCAGTCAGCAGGGATACAGGGACAATTAGATAATGACAGAAACTTAGCACTGTAAGACAAATGTGATTTCCATTCATCATAGAAATTCGATTTCTATGAGTTACAGAAATTCTGCCAAGCACCATCCTTGTGCTGGGACAGCCTTGGTGCTCCAAGGCTGCATTGGGGAAGGATGTGAGCTCAGTGGCATTTTCTCCATGCTCTTTCCCTGTCCCTTTCTTTAAACTCTTGGAGATATCTGAGTACTTCTTTTCCCCTGAAGGAAGGAATAACTTGGCCCTGCAGGTTTAAGTCGCTCAGCTTATGTGTGCCTGCTCCTACCTTTTGTTAACAAGCCACCTTCGAGCAGGGCTTGTGGAAGTGTGTTGATCTCTAGGTGTTCTATTTATTCTTAGGGAGATTTCAGCTGCATTTTGAGGGGAAATAGTCTATATTTAAAATCACTCTTTTTCCCATACAGACTAGTTGATTTAGCTACATTTAATGAATTTTAAGAGTACTTTTAATTATAATCCTATTACAGTAATTATTGCTTCAAATCACAGTGATAGAATATGCTAAGTCAAAACTAATATTGCTGCCATCTAACCCTGCAGCAGGCATTGGCAGTGGATAATTTATAAATAAGACTGCTTCAGTGATGATATCTGCTTCTGGCATACAAAAGGATTCTCTCTTCAGCACCACTGATATTTTGATGGTTCCAGTTTCAAACAGCAAACCTAGAGCACAGACATCTCCCTGCCACGATGGCATCACTAGCTGACCACTTCTCTGAACCTTTGAACCACTCTTCATGATTTCATGTTGTACCATTGCTGAATCTCCAACGCACTGCATCTTTTTCACTGAAACAATGAGATAGTTCATCCCTTTCTTACTCTGTAGACTTGTATGAGAGGATGAATATGACCCAGTGTGCCCAAGTACAGAAATTGTCTATTTTTGTGGCACAGATAGAGATTTAAGTTAGCAGTACTTGGTTGTTCCAGCATGCCCCCAGGTCAGTGAACTGTCTTTTCAGAGAACTGGAATAAACAGCACTCTGGGTGCACATAGAGATGTTCTGCTTTTTAGCTTAAGCTGCTCAGTAATTTGTGCCTGGGCTCCATGGAAATGGGCACTCCAATAATAAACAAATGCTCAGACATTATAACATCATGGCTTCAATTTTGAGTTAAAAGGGCATGCCTTGCCCCTCTAGCAGAGAAGGAGTAATGCATGCAAGCTTTCTTTTGCTGACTCTATCCTTGATAATTCATCAGCAGATGAATGGATTCAGTAGAAGCTGCTTAGAAATATGTTATTTACAAAATGTAATTATTTGCTTAGCTGACATTTCCTTTGATTTGTTTAAATACTCTTGGAAATGAAGGACCTTGAACTAAGGCAGGAAGGAGAGTGGTCTTCCCAAATCTAACAAGGGAGAGATGAAGAAAAATTGTTTAGCTGGGAGACGACTCTCCAAAATCTGGGTGAGTGAGGAAAGGGTAGCTTTGCATGAGTTGAGGCTTCTGCTCTACTATTGAATCAAAGTTCAAGAGATTGTATGCACTTTAGAGTGTGTACATAAGATGGAATGTCAGGACAGGATTTGTTGGCAGGGGTTGAAGCTAAGTATCATGTGCCACATTGCCAAGGGGTGACTTCCTTGTCATGTGGTGAGCAAAGAGCCTTCACCACCTCACAGGCTCCCATTGCTATTATGTCTCTGGATATCTCCCTGCCCTGTTAATGCTCTAAATTGAGTGTGATCACTTTGAAGGGAGCTGTTTGCCTCAAGAAGGTTGCTCTGTCTCTGCACTAGCATTCAGAGAAGCTGTGGCTTGTAAAATGCAGGCACAGCTAAGGAACACACACACCTTTCGTTATACAAATTAATGTTTGTGCTGCCAGCCATGAGAACAGCTGTCACAAAGGGATTTATTGATGAAGGAGTGGGCTGATGCAAGTGAAGAAATTCTGCTTGAGTCTTTTCAGGTTGCCCAGAGAGGTGGTAGATGCCCTATATGTGAATACATTCCAGATCAGGTTGTCTGGGGCTCTGAGCAACCTGACTTAGTTGCAGATGTCCCTGCTGACTGCAGAGGGGATGGACTAGATGACCTTTATATGTCCCTTCCAGCTCAAACCATTCTATGTTACTGGACAGTTTTCCTTTTGCTAGTTTATTCAAGAGGAAGTTTCTTTTTCTCTTTCAGCCCCAGGACTCTCTTTTGGATCTCTTCACTAGGAAACTGCCTTTTGGGCTGAGTTAGTCCAACAAGTTTCCCAAGCTTTCTGTCAACTGGGAATGCATTGTGCACACCCAGCTCTTCTGCAAAGATTTTGATGTGAGCGAAATTGTATGCATTAGTTAATAGTGTTGTGCAGGGCTTTCTCCAGGCAATATCTCCCTCAGCATATGCACTGAAGATCCCCTGGGATGGAAATTCCAGTACTCTGAGATTTCACACACTGGAGCTGGGGGTTTGTTGAGCCCAGAATGTCAGAGGTTTACAGAGAAGTACAGAGGTGGCAGCTGTACCTTCCATGCAGGGCATTGCCATCCCAATGCTGCCATGTGCAGCCTGTGACAGGGAAAAAGGCAGTGATGTTGGAAATGGATTACAGTATGAGACCCAATAAGACACAGCTCACCAAAGTCTTTAGAAAGTTTGGGGCGGGGGGAACAGGGGGACAGGGACACAACCTCTACAGCACACCAGGCTCTGCTAGTTGTGTTTGCAGGAATTTCTTTTCATGTGATTTGGGGTCATCCATGAGACTACTTGCAGGAAAACCCAAAGTGAAGTAGGACTTCTGGACATGGTGTTCTGGGATTTAATGTCAGTGAGGGCAAAACCCAGTATATAGATGGGAAAATACTTGTATAAATGATCTTAACAGGAAGATGAATGATCGGTGCCTTCAAATGACTGTTTTAGAGACAAGTCTACTTACCAGAGCAGAGAATGTGGTTAGAGGAACCGCTTCCATTTTCTTTCAAAGCTGAGCTCTCTGTACTGCCTTGGGTGATTTTCTTTTGTATTTGATTTCTTTTGTCTTTAACTGATCTTTCCATAGTTACCTTCTTCCTTTCTGAACAAGGGTTACCTTGTGGTGATATTCTTAAACCAAAGCTGACCTCCTGTTTGGTTCTACTGCAGACATTGCAAGAGCCATTAAAAGCATGTATTCCTGAAAAGGCTGATTTACTAAGAATAATAACACAACAAAACACACATTCCCTCCACAAATGTATTGTATATTGATTTTTTTTTTTAACTAGTAACCTTGACAAGTGCCCACACTATCTTTTTTTTTTGTGTGTGTGTGTTTGTATTAATGTGGTCTTTATATTTTCAGCCTGAGCATTAGCATAAATTTTATGGGATTTTCTGGACATATTTGTGTCTGTATCTAAGATATATGATATCAACTGGCAGTGATGGTTGAACTAATCAAATACTCCTGACAAGCTAAAGCAAATTTTTAGGACTGTGAGATTTTAGCATCTTTCCAGATACAGTATCTCCTGACTGAAAGCAGTCCTTGACTGTCAAGTTTAAATACCAGATTTGAGACTTAATCTTTATGTAAGCAAAACACCCCAATAAGAAATATGTCTGAGGAAAGCCAAAAAGTCAGGTCCTCCTTTTAAACCTAGCCTGAAATGCATGTGGATGTTTGTTTATGGCCCTATCACCATGGTATGTGTGTGATTCCAACCAGTGGGAACCAAAGGAGAGTCTTGCACTGAATGGACTTCTATTTTCTTTTAAATTTTTTTTTTTGGACTTGGCATTTGTTCCTCCTAGCAAACATTTTTAAAAACTCTCTTATTGCTGGAGGGAAAATTGACACCCTTTGCTTTCACGATGATACATTCCTAACACGTTTCCTTGAAGAGCTGGAAATGGTGCAAAAATCTGGTAAGATAAGTCTCTATAAAGCCTTAGAAGTCAAGCATTCCACTTTAGACATTTCAGACAAATGCATGGCAAAAAACAAGTTGAGGTTTGGGGTTTTTTTTGTGTTATTTTTTTTTTTAAGGTTTCTACTTAAAGTTCTGTGCCAAAGCTACAGTACTTATACATTTTCTAAATGTGTTTTAAGCAATAAGTTGTACAACATTTTTAGAACATGTGTTAAGCTATTTCTCTAAGAATGAAGCTCTTAACAAAACATAAGCACTCTGCATGAGATCTTAGCAGCAAAGTGCTTAAAAGATAAAGTAAGAATTGGTACCATGGGAAGAACACCAGCTGTAGAGCACACAGGTCCATTATGAGAAGTATGGTAGTGGGTAGGGAGAAAATGATTTAATCAGGAGTAAAACCAATTTTATTATAAGGGCACGCAGGGGGTGTGGCACCATAGTGAGAGGGACATTTCAAAATATCTGACAGATTTCAACAATGTGAAAACCCACCCTGTTCTTTAAAGTGACAGTAAACCCCATCAGGTCTCTCTTTTTGATGCTATTGTTAACAGTTGACTGTTTAAAGCTGGCCTGCTAAGATGCTGTCGATCTAGTTCAATAGTGTGTGGCAAAATAAAAGGCTAATTGTTGAAATACGATCAATCAAATATGATCTCAGAGTCTAAAGAAGATCCCCTCTGGTAACTCATTTGAGATCAAATCATTACTTTTATGATTGAGGTAATTCAATGGGGAAAAAAAAAAAAAAGAACAAGAAAAGAAAAATAAAAAAAGAAAAAAGAGGCTTGAAACCAAAGAAGCAAGCAAGACAAATAAATGAAATGCACAAGTCTGCCTTTGTTCCAGCTTTGTCTCACATTACTCCAAGTTAAGGAATTGGGCCCATTCCTTTATTTCCATGCATTTCCTGAATCCAGGAATTTGGAAAACATTTAAGAACATTTATTAAATAAAAGTTGAAAGACAGCTCCATTTTGAATAAGATTTTCTGTCCAAAAAGTAAACTCAGCAGCGAAAAAACTCTTGCATCTAAGTATGAAGAATCTGGAGTTGTGGGTGTCCATGTGTCTCCAATAATTTTACCATTTTGTTTAACAACAGTTCAATAAAGAGGCTGCTCTTGAAGCCAGCTGAATTGCTAAACATGAAATTTCA
>VWZO01001195.1:196726-202858 GCA_013396975.1 Bucco capensis
TATATTTGCCATTACTGGTTATGAGAGCTGTGTGTGCACATGCGCAGCTGTCAGACAACATGAAACCCTTAATGTATGGCTCACTTTGATTTGATATTCATAAGAGTCTTTAGTTCAACTAAAGCTTTTCAAGATCCAGCATCAGATATAATGAGGTTAAATACATCTCACAAGATCCTTCTCCCTTATTGCCAAATGCAGCGAGGTTAAACATGCAGCGTACAGAAATACATTACCTGGAATTTTACTTTGGGCAGCTCACTTTCTTCTTCTTTCAAAGGGGACTAGGTGGAAAACATCATCTCTCAAGTTGAAGTTCCTGTTGCACAATGTCTAAAGCACCACTAAGAGCAAAAAATTTAAGCATCTCTTACTGTTCAGCTTCAGTTCCTGAGATGCATTGGGATAAGATGCTCATCGAAGCATCAGCACTTGAACATGACCTTCAGGTAGTTCTCCATCCACCTGTTATATCCTCTTAAAAGAAGGAGATGTGGTGCCTTAACTGGATGCAGTCAATTCACGGGGCATATCCATGCCAGTCACATCTCTCCTTATACATCTTATCCTACACTTTAGTGTTTACTACCTATCCTGTCCCACTCCCACTCTCTCTTCCTGATAATCCACTATGATACCTGTCTTTTAGAGATAAATAAATACAGTCTTTCTCTCCCTTAACACTACTTTTCATTACCCTTTGGCTGAGCAAATACTATTGTGTTCTGAAGAGCATATTCAGGACACCATGATCTATCTCATTCTTCATGCTGCAGGTGTCCAAGTCAGGGTGAATTGAAATCTTCTGGTGGCCCAGTGGGGAGGTTTTTGATTGCAAAAAGAACAGGTAACCAGTAATAGACTTGTGAATTAAGAGTTTGAAAGTGTGTCGGGAAGAGACAGTCTACTAAAGCATTAATATTCATGAGTGAGAAATTAATGTCCCTTTCTCCTATTTGAACTATTATTAATTCTTATTATTATTTTGAGAGCCATTATACACATTGATAGACTAATGAACAGTCATTTATAGAGGGATTTTTAAGACAGCTTATTCTTGAGGAAGAAAATGCTAGCACTCCAAGACATGCTTTGCACTATTTCAAACCCCTAATTCTTCTTGCTTGTTTTATTGCACATCAGGGTGATTTCTACCTAATCCAACTGTCTAAAGTAATCTACGATTTCCAATCAATCTTCTCTTTATTTGGCCTTTACTGCCATAGTATCCACAAATCTGTATTCTTACCAACTCTACTTATAAAACGTCTATAAACAACAATTTGGTGTTTTCAGTGGTTTTGGAGCTCTTCTGTAGGTTAATAGTCCTGAGGCAAAGTGAAATATCTCTTTTCTTCAATATAATTTCCATTATAGCTGATTCTTTGACTACTTTGGGCTAATTACTCTGCCTGGTCAGTACTGTGCTGATAGAAATATTCTCTTCTTCTTCAGGTTTTTGTGAAAAAGATGCTCTTGGATCTCTGACTTTTCTGTCCATTCTTCAAATTTGGCAATTATTAGCATGCAGGGTATGGGTGTACAGTACAGTTAGGAGTGCTTGATATGCCAAAAATAATCCAACCTAATGACAAAAAGCTAATTAGGACAGATTCCCACATTCCTATGATAATTATATTCTTGGTCCAGCAGTGAGCATCCCTTAGTCTGAGCCATATATTTGATAAGTAAGATGAAGTGGTCTAAAAACCTATCTGTAGTAGGTAGTCACAAGTTGCCAGCAATATTTCTTGGGAGTTTAGTCATTTAGCTAGAAGTTTCACAGGGAACAGGTACCCAAGAGGTGCCCTGGCCTCCTTCTGCTGATGCTATTTGAAAGATTATGTGAAAAAATCCCTAGCAAGCTTAAGTATTACTTTTCCTGGATGATGCCATTTTCATTAACGTCCCTATTATGTGCATGGGAACCAAATTTTACAGGACTGAGTATTAGACAAAGTGCTTGCTCTAAAAGAAATTTTTCTCCTATAAATAACTTTAGATATAGCCATAACATTAGAAAAATTTAGATAGGACTAGAATACTAGAAGATAATTCAGGGCATTATAGAATCTCAGAATTCCACTTGCCAGGGTGAAGCTGGATAATTACTGTCCATATAGCTTATTTGGGGGAATTTATAAATGATAAATGGAAGCCCACAAGACCTCTGACCTAGTACTAATTTTGTTTCTTAGGATTTGGAAAGCAGGTTTTTTTTTTTCAAGGGCTTTGTCTAGTATATTACTGGCGAGTCATTTTGTGGTATTTTGGATGAAATATGCACTTCTAAAGTGTGCCCAAATGCTGCTATGAAGTCAGGTTCAGCCACACTTAAATTACTTAGCACTGCAAATAGTTCTATTGATTTTCTGGAAGATCAACAGACGTGGTTCAACAGATTGTCTGCGAGTAAAATTGTGCTTCATGTGAGTAAGGTGGTAGAAGTGCCAATAACTGAAACACTTAATCACCTTATTTACAGAATTCAACCTGTATGGCCATACAAACTTGTGCCAGGACTTCAGCCAGTAAAGCAACACAAAATCTATCCCAAAAATCTGTTAATGAATATTAGCAGGTAAATGTGTTAGTTGATTATAGTTTGTTGGGGTTTTTATTGAACAAGTTTTCTTGCAAGGTCTTAGGCAGAAAGCATGGAAGAAAAAAAAAAAAAAAAGAAATTTGCCTACTACATGCTTCTGTTCAGTGATGTCTGAAATCCACAGGATAGGAAATACTCAAATACCAACTAGTCCTTCCAGATTTTTTCAGCTGAAGAAAGCTGGATAGACCGTGCATCTGCATGGACAGTGCATCTGTCCAACTGCAGCTACAAAAAAAGAATCCACTGATATTCCACAAAGGAAAATTCCACTCAGTTTGCAAAGCTGCAACATCTGTCTCTGGTTTGGAAGGCTTGAGTTTAGGTCTTTGATTTTTCTCTGCAACAGGTTGAAAAGATTACTCTGTTGGAAAGGTTTTCTCAATGAGGTCTAGTGATTACACCTTCATTTCAGTTCCTTATCTCTAATGTGAATTTAATAGGTGCTACATAAGTACTGCAGATCAAGAGGTGATTTATTGTTTAAGATGCACACACAGGGACAGATGAGTGTGTGTGTGTTGTGTGTATATATATATATGTATATATATACTCTAAATAGAAATTCTTTTGCTAGAATTATGGTTCTTCCACAGACAGTTTTCTGAATGAAGGTATCTGTTACTGCTGTGCATTCCCCACTTCAGGCAGATGAACACAGGAATGAGGTTAATAAAACTGTAGTGCTGCAAAATCTGACTTGCACACTTCCAAGTGCAAATCCACAACCTGATATGGGATATCTCAGGCCTCAGTATGAGGAACAGAAAACAGGAGATCCACAGAAACCACCAAGTCCCTGGAGAAGGGACGACAGTTGGAGGGCATCAGATCTAGTTAGTACATGTGGTTTAGGTCCTGGCAATTCCCTCCCCCACCCCCAGGATCAAGACTCCCCAGACACCTAGGCACAGTAATTTCCCCTCTCTGGAGCTCAGGTTTTTCAGCCCTGGCAGAAAAGGAAGCATTTCTCTGCTTGAGGAGAAGTAAAGCCATAGGCACCTAAAGTTCTTCAAAGGTCACCAGCGCATCATCTAATTAGCTCGTGCACCTTGAGGGATAGATGGCAGCTGAAGAAGGTTTTTCAGAATTATAATGATGAATTTAAGTGCCTAGACTCCACCTAAGGTCCATATTAGATACTAATATAATTTTGGTGGTTGTTTTTTCAAGATCTGATCTTTTTTTTTGATTGCTCTGATAGACCATTAACACTTTTTTCAACTGATTTCACACATATCCTTTCGATATATCAATTAGGGTCTCCTGGTGCGTGCTAAGTGGAATTCACAATGTCATTCCTATCAATCCTATAATGTTATGTGTTACCCTACTATACAGAAACTGAAGATGGTTATTTAGCATCTTACACATGATAGAGTTTTTTTTAACATTTTTGCTTATCAAAAGATGCTAGATAAAAAATTATTGCCTTACTGCTGGTAGGAGATACTTGTCTTTAGTGGTCTTGTTTGACAAGTTCTACGATGATAACACAGCAAAGCACTAAACTCTTCTTTCATGAGGATGATAGATTTCTTTTGAACCCCCAAAAGCTAGCAGTGCTATCAGTAGTTAACAGTCCTCTCCCTATTGGTGTGTTGTTTTCATCTCCAGAATGGCTGGCAGCAGTTAAAAAGTTTTCTCTGAGTTTGGGCTCTAGTTCTGCTTCAGAAAGGTCCCCCAAGAACCTGCTGCCTGCGTGGCTCGAGAAAACACATTGTAGAAGTTCACATCTGTTTGGGCAATGATCACACTTCAGCCTTCAGCAGGACATAGCAAATTTTGCACTGAATAATGCAACTTTTGAGGAGTTTTCATGGAAGCTGTCTGCACCACAATCAGGCAAAAAAACCAAAAACAACAACCCCGTGGCGGTGTCAGGAGGCAATAAACAAATCCAGTCATCAATACATAATCATGATCAGAGCTATAATAGTGGAAAACATAGTGTAGCAAAGACCTGGTCTGAACTACTATGCAGTGTTATGAAAACAGTAGCTGGGAACCAGAAAGGAAGTAAATACATTCATTTATTCTGACAGTCATAACATCCTTGTATCATCTTGGTGGAAAGTTACAAAAGATGTCTAAAGAGATTTTCAAAAGGCATCTGAAGAAACCTCACTTGAGGCTTACAAAGAACAAGGCTCAAGGCCAACTCGTCTTGGAAAGACAAGTCAGCATATTGCACTGTAAGAAATCCATGACAGTCTCTTAACATCATCACGTAATAGGTTCCTGAGAAACCAAATCTTATCAGTCTCTGGCATTATGCAAATTTCTGTCATAATCTCAATCTGTGGGCTTCGAGTCCTAATCAAACTGCCTTCAGATTCACAGTTGGCGAGCCTCCGATTGCAAGCATTTTTCCCTATCCTCCATTTACTTGTCCAAGGAAGTTTTGGGGCTTGGCATGGCATCAGAAAGCCTCAATTTCATCTGAACGTGGTGATTTATAAACAGATCCAAGGTCACCACAATATATCTCACATAATAAATCATAATTAATACCTTTTGGGCCAAATCTAGTTATCAGAAGGCAGTAGAAATCCACAAACTAGGTGTGAACAGAACAACAACAACAAAAACATGTAGAAATAAGTATTCAAAAGTTGAGGTGCAATTCTTTAAAAGATTTCTTAAAAAAAAAAGAATTTGTGAGCAGCAGCATCTTAGGGAATTTCCCTCCATATAAATATATGAGTATGTGTGTGGTATAATGGACATATATATTCTCCCAAGCACAATAACACTAGCAATTAATAATAACAGCTCATTCAGAAAGTGGTGCTAGGTATTTGCAGTGGAGATCGAGTACTCTTCAATCCATTTTGGAAAGCTTTTTGAAACCTTATCTGGAAAGTTATGTGAAATTCTGATTCCAGAATGATTAACTGATGTTGGAATAGAAAGAAAAAATCCTCACTATTTACAAGAGATCATCATCATCATCATCATCATCATCATNAACAGCTCATTCAGAAAGTGGTGCTAGGTATTTGCAGTGGAGATCGAGTACTCTTCAATCCATTTTGGAAAGCTTTTTGAAACCTTATCTGGAAAGTTATGTGAAATTCTGATTCCAGAATGATTAACTGATGTTGGAATAGAAAGAAAAAATCCTCACTATTTACAAGAGATCATCATCATCATCATCATCATCATCATCATCATCATCATCATCATCATGATGGCCAGGCTTCGCGAATGAAGCTCCGGGGAGGGCTCCATCCACGCTCTTCACAAGGGCTTTTTACAAGCGCTGCTGGCTGCAAAGGCCAATGCAGGACAGCCAAGAACGGTTGCAAAAGGCACAGCAGAAGGACTCCTTAGAAGGTATAACCTGCAAGACACGATTCTTTCTACGCTGTCTTTTCTCCTCAAGAGTAATCCTGCGTGCCTGCTCAAAAACATCCACAGCATTAAAACTAGTGTGTGTGCAGAGCTCCTGATTGGAGCCCAGAGTAGAGCAGTTCAGGTGATCAATATGGCCAAGGCTGAGCTGTTGTTTCAGGGAGTCCTTG
>VWZO01001195.1:203455-225955 GCA_013396975.1 Bucco capensis
TCATCAAAGGAAATGAAAAAGTTTTAAGAGTATTTGCACTTGGGTTTTACTGTCATGCAAAAGTTTGTGTGGGAGGACCACATTCTAGCCTGGCTTAGTCTTTTTTGTTACTATAGTTATCATTTTTTTTAGCCTAGTGGAAATTTTACTGCGGATGCCTGGCCTGTCTCTTAACTCATGCTAATTATATTCATAATTAAATGTTAAACAAGAATTGACTAGGCCAACTGGCTTGCACAGGTGTTTGTGATATGAATGGTTTAATGCTTGCACAATAAATTACTGGATACAAATCTGCAGTAATCTGCTCTGTGAGAACCTTCATCAAGATCTTTGCTGCACATGGTAGGGCAAGCAGAGAGCTTTGAAGCCAAGACTTGCAGCTAGCACTTACTAGACAGCAGTAGGGCAAACCTATGACTTGTCCTTAATTGCACAAGCACTAAGAAAGGTTAAAAGTGGATTTTTTAGGGGAGCTCTTACCTGCTGTGGGACACAGGCTCTCAGAACATAAATATTTATGGGGAGCTGGAGGAGTTAGTGGATGTTTGGTGGAAATGTCATCTGGGAAGCAACGTGCCTCACTTGCATTTGAAAAAAAGAAAAAAAAAAGTTGTTTCTATTTGTAACTGATCAATCCTGAGGATCCAGTAAGTTTCTGTTAGCTTTACACCAACTGCTGGTTGACAGAGTGAGGAATCAAAAACCTGTCAATGGAAAAAGGCAAGGTTTTCTGTTTGTTCCCCTTCTGCTTACTTTTTGGGCATGGAAAATGGTGTATTTGTGTGATTTAAATTTAAGAGAACCCTTTGTAGGAGAAAGAAAGGGCAGAAGCAAGAAGCAAGTCAACTTGAGATCTGTGGGTTAGCAGAAGAGATAGAGGCAAAATTGAGCAGGAGAGAATGGTGAAAGAGAAGACAAAGAGAAACTGAGAAATGTGAGCAACAACACTGGGCAGACAAGAGGAGGGGGAAAAAAGAGAGAGAAGGAGCTCTTTAGTGACTGTGACAAGATCTCTTTAACCTGGAGTGTTTGCAGGAGGCAGGGGGAGAGGAACTTCTCCTGAAGGTTATCTGAAGCTCTTGACAAAGTGAGAATTGGCACTCTGGGTTCGAGGGGGAAAATATTTCATCAGGCTTGTGAGTGAAGCTTCCACTTACTGAAAGTAATAACAGGAGGAGAAACAGCCTATAATGCCCCAGTTACACAAATTCAGAGGTGCAAAAATGGAAGAGAAGGGGGCGGGGGGAAGTGGGAAGAGAAGACCATGAAGGGACAACCTTCAATAACAAGAGCGAGGGGATGCTAAGTCATCACCTGCAGAACTGTGCTGTCTTTCTCTCTCCATACACCTTCCTACCATTTAAGAGTTGCTTTCTTCCCCAGTTAAGAGTAACACCTCACATCTCTGTACAGTGGCATGTTGGATCTGAACCAGCAAAAAATAGCATGATATTATCTAGGTGAAAAAAGATGACAACTGAGTTGTTCTCTGGTCCTCATCATGTAGGTATTTGAAGACCTGGCCTAGCACACTATTTGTTGACGTAGACTACTACACCTGTAGTATTCAGAGCAGGCACTAACTTTATGGAGTACTTTTATGTATCCTAAATACTTCAGGAAGGTTTAGGCCCTGGTAAAATTTATGCTGTGTTCTGATACTGATCCTTCAAGGTATTGTTACCTCCCTCAAGGTTCTCCAGCACCAATGTGCTGTGACCACATTGCCCTGACATCAGGCTCTTCAGTTGGAAGTTGTGCAGCTTTGTAGGTCCTCAAATTCTGACAGCTAAAAACAGCTATAAAACATGTCTTGTACAGATATGCCTATAGAAAATATAAGGTTTATAAAATATCCATATACCATCATGAAAAATGTAGCTAGCACCATGGCACCAGAGAAGACTCTGCAACATCAGACAAGACTCCTGATAGTAATACATCAAATGAGCTAAAAGGAAGTGCATAGCTTACTTTAGCCTTCATACTCAGAAATATGACTTCTAGTGGAAGTAAAATTAAGTAGCATCTGTGTTACTTGGGGTTTAGCTGTACCTTTACCACCTGAGAGCAGTAATAGGTCAGGAAGGAGTTACAACAGTTTGGGATTTTTTCTGGAGAAGTTCTGGTGTGGAGAAAGAAAATGTTCTAAAAATTCCAGAAAGTAGGCAGGCACAGAATCAAGTCATGAATTGTCAAAAAGAAATATCCTCCTGGTTTTCATAACAGCACATACATGGGCTTGGAAAAGAAAAATGCCACGTTACAATAATATGAGTACCCAGTGGTATATACCATACCAATACCAATAACACTCCCTGAATCTCACAGAATTTCAAAGAAAATTGAAGTCACAGATTCAAATGAAGCAGAGATTTGCCCAGATGGAAGCCTAAGGTCCCCTCCCCTGCAAGCATCACCTGCTGGCATTGCTTGACACAGCCCCGACTTCCCAACATCACCAGGCTGAGCAAAGCAGGAGATTGCAAACTGACATCCTTTGGAAAAGTAATGCTGGCTCAATGGGAGGGTAGGCTTGTGTTCTTACTAAGGCTGGGCCGGAGTTCAAAGTTAATAGGATTTATAATGTCTCTTGAGGGACACAAATGGTGAAAAAGTAATGCTGGAAAAGTGGGTAATATGGCTGAGGAAAAGCATCTTTAGCAGCTGTACTGCAGCAGCTGTACCAGATAACAGCTACAAAAGACAGTAAGAAATAGTGTGGGAATGGAAGGAAGGAGTAGTCCTGCACATCCTCCTCCTCAACTGGGTGCCAGGGAGCATGCAGCCCTGACACAACCTATTGCACAAGAAACTTGTTAAGCAAAACCTTCCTTGGATGCAGAAATATTTCTGCAGTCAGATTCAATCGATGCAGTGCAGGTATTGAGTCTGAAATGCCCAGAAATTTAAAATAAAATGCAATTTCTCTTCTTTCCCTGAGAGTCAAACTGCTCCCTTTGACTCCCTTCTGTATAAAATTCATTAGCCTGTTAACCTGTTTGACTATTGTTACATTTTGGCCACAGCACTAATGCTTTAATTGCCTGGGAAGGTAGTATATCACACAGATAATCTTGCTAAGATCAGGAGCACAGTCTAATTCACTGACAGCTCATGGTCTGACTCATTCACTGTGAAACGTTTTTGAAAGATGGTGTTGCACTGGGGAAAAAAAATTGCAAGCCAGGCACAAAAATAATCTATTCACCTAGGTTAGCTGAGATAGTTAGGAAAATCAAACTGTGGGTTAATCGCTCATAAAAAAAGGAAGACCTGAAGCAATCAGAAAGGTAGGCCTCTGAAAGGTTTTAGAAACATAAAATGTGGCTGAGAAATGGAGCTCTGCTTAAGCTCTCCTGAAATACCTGCCGTTTGTGTCTCATGAGCAGAAGAGCCCTGGTGAACAGCTGAAAGGTTTTCCAAGCTGACACTGCTACCGTGTCATGGAAAGGGCAATAGCTGCACACATAGAGAAAGAGGCCAGGCACAGTCTGAAAATCACTTAGGGTCTCCTGTGGCCCNATACAAGAGAAAGAGGCAGGAGAGCAGTGACGAGGACCAAAACCCACCTGAACTGCTCTATCTATCTTCTCCCTACGCTCCTACAGGTGACACTGAAAGTAAGGAGGGAGAGGGAGGAAATATCCCTGGTACCTACATAGGGTGCCTGTTCATGAGGAAGACAAATAAAGCAAGTGTCCAAGCTGCAACATCTTTCTTTTCTTTTTTTCTTTTTCCTTTTTCTTTCAAATTTTTCTTCATTTTACTTTTTTTTTCTTTCTTTTCCTTTTTCTTCTTTCTTCTTTTCTGTCCTTTCTCCTTTTTCTTCTTTCTTCTTTTTCTCATTTTCTCATTCCTTTTCTTTCTTCTTCCTTTTTTCCTTTTTTCTTTTTATTTTCCTTTTTCTTTCTCTTTCACTTTATCTGTTTTCTTCTTATTTTTAATTTTTCTCCTTTTTCTCTCTTATCCCACCTTTTTTTCTTTCTCTTCTCTTTTCCTTTCTCATTCTCATTTTCTTTATCTTCTTTGTTCTCTCCCTCTTTTTTCTTTTCCATGTTTTCCTTTTTCTTTTCCTTTCCAAACAAACCCAAACTGGGAGAAGCAGGCAGGCTTGCCTGGCAGGCAGGGTTAGACACGCTTCTGCAGCTCCAGCCCTGGGCTATCAAATGCCACTTCTAGAATAGCCTTTTCCTTGGCTCCTCTTTGATTCATCTCTGTATGCTCACATCCAGCCACAACTAACCTACACCCTCTGCAGCTGAGGTCCTTGCTTGTTTTTCTTTACACCACAGACCAGGGCACCTGATGAGGCTACTTTCCTGCTTGCAAGCTGAAGTCTATTAAAATTTAAACAAAAATTAGCCCACTCTGTGGTTATAAATCCTCCACGGAGAAGTATCAAAACTGAGATGAGAGTAACCACTCTAGGAGACGTTAGTAAAATTTGATCCAAGAGCTGTGTTTTTGCTTTGAAGCAATAGCTGTCCTTTAGTTCAGATGGTATTTGTGAATCACTGCCTAAAAAAAAAAAAAAAATAAAAAAGAGGGGTCTTTTGGCACATGCTTTAGGCTGATGACAGGCAAAATGAAGTAGATTCTGTCTTAGAAATATCCCAAAATAATCTTAGGTTTGACATAACACACCATGTCATGAAGTGATATAAGCCACATAAGCACAAAGCAGGCTTTAAATTTAAAGAAGAATAATCCTGTTTTCAGATAGGATCCTTTCCATCAATTTGGATAACAAATATCTGATGTAAAATATAAGCAGCAGGCTGTTAATACTGAGATCCCTTAAAACCTGCAATGCCTGGGAGTTAGTAGCTGTGGTTAGCCTACTTTTTCCACCTCTGCTATCTGATGGTTGCTCAGCCTATCCACACACACACACAGATCAAGCATGCACACAGGCACTATTTATCTGGAAATAAAGATCCAGTGGGGGGGTTACTGTCTTTAACCCCACAGCACCAGGGATCTCAAGTTCCTGATGCTAAAGAGTGATGCAAAATGCATTAATGCTTAGCACTGGGAAATCCCAACTCCTGGTGCCAAGAGGTTCATAAATATAGTAATGAAACCTCTTGACTCAAAGTGAGCACTATTTAACAGAACAAGCATGAACAGCCTTCAGGAGATTTTTGCAGCTGGATTTGTTCCACTGTGTCAGAGTATGAACCTCCATAGTAGTAGTTCTCAAAACTGCGTATGCCTAAAAGAGTTTGAGGGAGTCAGGCAGCCAAAAAAATGAAAGGAAAAGTAAATACACCACTGTATCACACACCAGAAAAATAAGCACCAAGAATCCCCAAGTATAAATTCAGTGACAGATGTCAAGGTCTTTGGGAAGTGTCCACCAAGCTTTATTTTGCACATGTCCCTGAACAAGTAAAATGAGTATTTTGTTGGGATAATTTACTAGCAAATCAGTATCAATAAATCAGAATCATGTAAGCAGTCATGTTTATTATATCCTTGTTGCTTAATATTCATGATAGTAATTTATTTTTATAGTACAGTTTCACTGTTATCTCCTCCATTGCTGTAACTTTGAGTCAAGCAAGCTGCAAAAGTAGAAGGTCAGGTAACCCTTTGAAGGCTGTAAAAGTTCGTTCACTTGGAATTTGCCTGCTTAGGGATTTTTTTTTCCCTTTTTGAAAATGCTTTAGTGGCTGCTTAAAATATTTATACTATAATTCCTAACCTAGCATTATTTATTTAACAAATATCACTGCAAAATGAGAGTTGCAAAGCAGTGTATGGATACCAACTCTAGAAACAAAGAATCCAGCATTTCTGCACCACTGAAAATGATCATGAAATCTGATGTTAAGGTCTCCATTTTCACTTTTCTTTGAAAAAAATTAAGGCACACACTTATTTAAGCAAGAACGAAATTAAAATTGAGATTATCTCTTTTTTTTTTTTAATGTTAAAAACAGGAAGAAATTTGGTCCATGACTCATCAAGGTGTTTTGTTGTGGTTTCTCACTTTAAATGGAAGCAAATGAAATTCCAACTTCAGGAGAAACACAAAGGAGTTATAAATCTAAGTAGAAGTCAGGATGAAACATGTCAGACTTGCTAACCAGGTTGGCAATGATGGAAACAGGAGTTTTTCTCTGTGGGCCATGCAGAGTACAACTAACTACAGCTTTTACCTGTCACTCTGACTGAAACACCTCATCACTGTCTTAGTGAGTCCTTAGTAACTTGAGATCTAGTCTTTAATAGTACACTTCAACAATGTTCAACAGATTTAACTGAGTAACCCTTGCTTCTTTTTAGTAGAAAACTGGATTTTAGCTATGCCACATGAGATACCAGGACTCATACCTTTATTTTAATGCAGCCATAAACCATGACTTGGTCTAACGAGAAACAGAAACAAGTTCAAAGAGGATGTAAATGTCAAGATCTTCTGCATTGCCTAAGTCAGAAATCAACAGAATTCTTGACTTTGGATTGTTGCATTATTTTTCCATGCTACTTATCTGCTTTATCGTTTCACCTCAGACTGACTGAGCTTATGTGGTAGAAGAAGCATTAAATATGTAAAACTTCTCTGGTTAAAGGCAGTCTATAACTAAACAATAGACTTATTGGTGTGTCCCCTTGTCTTTTATTTAAGGATGAGATTCTGATGAAGCTGTATTGGCTGCTGCACATAATCAATTGTTTCTCATCTGGGAACATAATTTTCATTAGACAGGAGGTGGAGGCCACACAACAAAATATTGCTGATCAGATGAACGAAGTATAAACCTACCTCATCAGGAAGATAAGATCTAAAAATGCACCAGGTTTATTTATGGCAAACAAAATATATGACTAGGCTTCAAGAAATGACAAAGATAAGCAGACATAAAAGACAGTTTTATTCTAAGTGTAAACTATCATTAAATGTAGTTAGATTTACACCCTATAATTATTATGATTGTAGCAATTAATCAATCAACTGATTAACATGTAGGGTCAGCAGGACACAGTGATCTTATCTTAAAGCTTGAATTAATTAATTATTCTTACACTACATTATTATTATTTGCTACTTGTGTCTGTTTTCTCAAAGTGTCCATATTGATAAAATATATCTCTATTTTTTCCCATGATGTATTGAGCCAAGCACAGGAAGTTGCTGATGTGCATCTACTCATTTGCCATCAGAATTTCAAATTAATTAAAAGATTTTTAAAGCATTGCATAATTTTTAACTACTTGTTACATTCTAATTAGCCAGGTTCAATTAAATTGTTTTCAACGTGGCAACTTAAGAGCTCTCATCTCTTCAAGTGGAGTCGAATTCAGCGGCTGGATATTGTTGCAATGATATAATTCCATGTTCATTATACCACTGAAATCTTTCTGAGCAGTCTATTTGTTTACTGTCTGTGGCACTGTGAGGATTTTCTACTTTCACAGGCAATCTTGCTGTCAGGAGGTCTTCCTAAAATCCAGCTATATTTTAATTTGTTTCATACTAAAGCATTGCTTCCAATATCCTCTTCATCATGCTGAACATTTCCTCTGCCCCCTTGCAGTACAATTTGGGTTGCGCTGAAGCCACTAACAAAACTCTTGCTTGCTCCAGAGGAGACACTATTTTATCCTTCCTGTTTGCTTCCTTCAGGTGTTATTAGCTCATTGTAATTCCCTCTAGCATCCTCAGGCATGATTCAACCAAGCATCCTGACCATTCTCAGTGGCTTTCTCATAATAATGGGCTCCAGAACTGGACAGGACCCATCGGTCTAGGAGAGGTGACCCTGCTTCCCTCCTCACCATAAACAGTGACACCACAAGGGTGGTGGAATACTGGCACAGGTTGCCCAGGGAGGTAGTTGAGGCCCCATCCCTGGAGGCATTCAAGGTGAGGTTTGCCAGGGCTCTGGGCAACCTGATCTAGTTGGGGATGTCCATGCCCACTGCAGGGGGGTTGGACTAGATAACCTCCAGAGGTTCCTTCCAACCCAAATGATTCTATGATTCTATTTATAGAATCATAGAATCATAGAACAGTTACAGCTGGAAGAGACCTTGAAGATCATCAAGTCCAGCCTTTGTCCTAGCCCTAGCAACTTGCTAAATGATGCCCCCCAATGCAACATCCACCTGTCTCTTAAACACCTCCAGGGATGGTAAATCAGCCACCTCCCTGGTCAGCCTGTTCCAATGGCTGACAACCCTTGCAGCAAAGAAATTCCTCCTAATGTCTAGCCTGAACCTCCCTGGTGCAATTTCCATCCATTTCCCCTTGTCCTATCACTCTCCACCAGGGAGAACAGACCAGTCCCTGCCTCTCTACAACCTCCCTTCAGGTAGTTCTAGAGAGCAATGAGGTCTCCCCTCAGCCTTCTCTTTTCCAGGCTAAACAGGCCCAGATACCTCAGTCTTTCCTCCTCAGGCTTATGTTCTAAGCCGTTTAGCAGCTTGGTAGCCTCTGTACCCTCTCCAGCACCTCAATGTCCCTCTTGTAGTGAGGGGCCCAAAACTGGACGCAGTACCCGAGATGAGGCCTCCCCAAAGCTGAGTAAAGGGACATGATCACTTCCCTGCTCCTGCTGACAACACTGTTCCTGATCCAGGCCAGGATGCCATTGGCCTTCTTGGCCACCTGGGTATATCATGGTATATCATGCCAGATTTTACTGCCCTGCATGCCCTATTGCACCATCACTTTGTCTGATCTCCTCTTGGTATCAGTCCCATGTTTGTTTGACGTCACTAGTTCTTAGGAACTTCTGTTAGGGATTTTAATTGTTGTTTGGGTTTTTTTTATCTTGTGTTCTTATCTTTTTCTTTTATTCCATAGTTGCTAGATTACAGCAAGCCTAGTAAGCCCTCATGAGAAAAGCATAAGTGCTCAGTCAGATAGCACCTAATTCAAAGGCTTGTCCCAAAAACCCATTCTGATGGTCTAACCCTGTAAACCCACATTTCTCCCCCATTTCCACTCACTCATCTGCACTTTGATGAATAAGAATATTCAACAGACTTCAAGAGACTCATTTCCCATATTGGCAGTTCCATCACAGTAGCCCTAAAGAAGTCTAGAAGTAACATAGTCTTCCAGACACCCTACTTTCACACAGGAAAGGGGCAGGGATCTTTCACTGGGAAAGCCTTCCTAAAGTGTCTGTCTCACCTCTCATGTCCTTCTGGGCCCTTCCTCCTTCTCCTCCTACTCTGCCTCCTGCCATGCTCCCCATCACCCCAAACACACAATGCAATTTTCTTCTCCATATGTGATTTCTTTCCTATATTTCCCCCCCCCCTTCTTTAACACCCTGCTGCAGTGAAGCCATGTCCAGATTGGGGCTGTTGGGTTCTACTATTATCTATATAAAAATAAAAGAGATGCTAAAAATCCAGCTGCTGGCTTTCTGACTGAGCTCCCAGAGAAGTTCAAATCCCAGCCTCTGTTGTTTTTTTAACTATTCTTTTTTAATGCTAGTTTAGGAGATAGAAGTGATAGTAGTTGGTTTGGGGGCCCTAAGTAGAAAGGAGAGGAGAAGCAGTTATCATCAAGCTTTTGCTTTGAAATGTAAACTTAGCAAAGACTTCCCTGATGAAGCCTACATATGGAACTACAAAATGCCACTTTTTATCCATTTGTTTTCCTGACCATAACCACGTTTTCACACTGTCAGCATTTTCATTAGAAGCTCTTTTTTGTCAGAGGTTTATAACGAGAATGTAAAGATTTGCTATGGGCTAAATCTCAATCCAAGAGCAAATGTTTATACCAATTCTGAAAACAATCAGCTTGCCCATTTGTAGTTATGCATGTGTTCATCATCTGTTACTGCTTGTCCAATGCTCTGCAACTTCTGGAAGGAAAAAAGAGACATCTGGAGGGAAAAAAAATTGCTATCCTGCAGATAGCATACTGTATGTTCTCCTGAGTTATTGAATAAGGTGCTACATAAATGCAGGCTTTTCAGTTGATACAGATATTTTATCTTTTTTTTTTTTTGCTTAAGCTTGTCAAATTCACTGCAGAGAATATGTTAAGGAATGTTTTAGACTGGTTTCTTTCTTTTTGTGCATTACTTACATGGAAATAGTGTTAAAAATTCACTGGGAATTATTCACCTAATGAACTGAGCCACTTTTATGATGTCAGGCACGTTGAGTTCTCTGAAAACGTTTTAGCTTATCTTCTGGACCTGAGGGTTAACAGGGTTTTCCTGTCTGTCACTTCCACTTTCAGGGGATGAGTTAAATTTAAAGGGTGATTTACAATCTTTATCTTTCTCTGGCTATGCTGTTTTGAACGAAAAGGGACAGACCCATAGTGTGGGCATGTATAGTGACATCATTGTCCTGCTTTGAGTTATGACCCTAAAGTGACCAACAAGCTATTCCATTTCATGTGCATCATATTCAGTATAAAACTGAGGGTC
Source organism: Bucco capensis (assembly GCA_013396975.1). NCBI lineage: Eukaryota > Metazoa > Chordata > Aves > Piciformes > Bucconidae > Bucco > Bucco capensis. The sequence continues at coordinate 213,871 of VWZO01001195.1, forward strand.
AGTCCCTGAAACTTACACACCAAACTTAGGCCTTGGAGTCTTTTACATAAAGCCTAACCCAAGCAAGGCAGGTGCAGGATTAAGCTATTTATCACCTAATTAATAGAAAATACAAAAAATGAGAGGTTGGGGCCTCCACCTTCCTTAAGGGTTGAGCACCTGAGCTATCTGAGGTGGTAGACTGGTAGCTCTCCTGGTAAGGATCAGAAGGCTAGCTCTGCTGTTGCAGAACTCTGTTCTTCCTTCAATTTCAAGAGTTCCTGAATCCAGTTCCAGGATCCAGCCCCTGAGTCTGATTCCTGTATGTTGCTGAGTCCTTCTGCCACAGTATCAGTGGCGATGGTGAGGTAGTTGCTATCTGAGGCGGGAGGTGGATCTACTATTGGTTTTGTATAACTTTGTATATATTTAATTTTATTGTTATTATTTTCATTAGTTTAAGTTTTCATTTCCAATCCACAAGGTCTCTCTCTCTCGCTCTGTTAATGCCTTTTTCCTTCCTGGAGTGGAGGAAAAGGGGGTAATAGAGAGCATCTGTCACTGGATTAGGGAGTCAGCCCAGCCCTAACTGTTGACAATCACAAAAATATATTTGCATACAAAATAAACAGTTAGGACTAGCCTCACAGAAAGATTTGTGTCTGAAAGTCTTGCCTGTTTTCAGCATGCTTCAATATAAAGTTTATCTAGATAAACTTCAGAAATAGATGAAGATAAGTCAGGTTCTACATCTAAAGTTGCCTCAATTTGAACAAAGAAGGTGCCTGTAGAGCCCATTGGGAAGCTTTGTAATACTTAGTATTTACATACAATACTCAGTGTAAGTAGTTGCCATATAATTGTATTAAAGTTATACTTAAACCTCCAGTCTTTTTAGAGACTAGCTTATACATCAACATTGTAGGGAATGAGCATTTTCCTTGCTGGAAAGCAATGGGTGAGTCAAGGTGTCAGTGCTACGATGTTGTGTAGAAAAAGACACAACCACCTAAGCCCATGAGACAGCCAGAGGTGGGGAAGGAAGCCCAGAGAGACATATTTATATCTCCAGCAGAAGCTGGGGCAGCATTTTCTCCGTGGTTCCTCTGCAGTTGGTGTCTCTGTGTGTATTTACAGTTTTGGGGCAGTTCAGTCTGCTGGATGCCTTAATGCTGAATCTTTCATGGTACATTGCTCAGGGTCTCCTAGCACCTTACTGAGTGTTGGTGGTCCAATCACAGTTGCAAAGAATACAAATATTAAGTACTACAACACCCAGCATGTAGTAAATAGTGTAAAACCTGAGTGTTTTCCCTGTTTTTAAAAGATTTGACTATGCTATGAGGACAGACTGAGAGAGTTGGGGTTGTTCAGCCTAGAGAGGAGAAGGCTCCAGAGAGACATTTATGTGGCCTTTCAGTACTTAAAGGGATATATAAGAAAGATGGAGACAGACTTTTTAGCAGGGCCTGTTGTGACAGGACAAGGGGTGATAGTTTTAAACTATGAGATTTGAACTAGATGATAGAAGGATTAATGTTTTTTTACACAGAGGGTGGTGAAACAGTTGTCCAGGTTGCCCAGAGAAATGGTAGATGCCCCATCTCTGGAACCACTCCACGTCTGGTTGTTTGGAGCTCTGAGCAAACTGATCTACTTGCAGATGTCCCTGCTCACTGTAAGGGGAGGGGGGTGTGGAATAGGTGAGTTTTAGAGCTCCCTTCCAACCCAAACAATTCTATGATTCAGTAAAAATGAAATAAAATCCCTCAGAGGCTTTTCCCTAGCCCAGGTTTCCTCAAACAGAAAAAACTGTCCCAGAACCACTCTGTGCCATTCTCCAGTCCAACAGGAGCCACATTCCCTCCTTCCATCCCCCACTGTGCTGTGGCAGAGCCCAGCTGTGCCAGCAGCCAACTGGGGCTGCCACACTGATGCTGCCTCAAAGTTTACCCAGTAAACCTCAGGAAAAAAACCCTCAATATTTGTAGTCCTCATTAGAGTTTCTCAGTAGACCCTAGTAAAAATTAACTGAGTCTCTCCCACCCTTGATACAAGCACATTGCTGACAGGTAGTCCCACCAAAGCTGCTATGTTCCTTTCTGAAACAGCTCTAGTTCAAGCAGTTTGGAAAGTTCCTATAGAGCAGCCTGTAAAGCCATTAGGGTTTTTTTTATTATTATTTATTTTTCTCCCCCCCAAATAATTCATGAACAGTTATAACAAGTCATTTACAAACATTGTGCAAACAATGAAAAGGATTTTCCAGGATGGCCATGAGCACACATCTGGTCTGAATGTTCTCAGAAATAGTCCTCCATGCTGGCACGCACAGCCTTTTTGTCTTTTTGGGGGAGATTTTTGAGTGAGTAAATTGCTTACCTGGATATTTGTGAGAGTGCAGGCATACCAGTAAATCTTCCTTGGAAAAAAAAGATTTTAAAAAAATTACAGAATCACAATATTCTTTCTTTTATTGGCTTTATTTTTCCAGCTCTTCTTTCATCCACGATGCTTTAAGAACATTATTCTTTCTTTGCTTTATTCACCCAACTCTGTTTTCATCCAGGAAACTTTAGGAACCAAATTAATTATCAGTTGATTAACTAAGCTTTTCAAACTAATTGACTGCTAGCATTAGTATAAATATTTCACAAGGAGTAAACTGAGGCACACAGGCTGACTCCTGTAAATCAGGTACCAAAGCGATCAGTGAAGGCACCAACCATCTCCTTTCTATTCCCACCCCACAAACATTTTTTCTGTCCTGTCATGCTCTTTCCAAGCTTCACATTCACCTAGTAAGGGTTAAAACAAGACTCAAAATCCTATATGAAATCTGTGCAAATATGTATTCTGCATAAATTTGGGCCACAAAAAAAATTAATATACTTGTATACATTTTCCCCATCTGCTATACTGCTGACACATCCAGCTTGTGGCCCAGAACATTTTTTAGGGAAGAAAAGGCCATCTCTATGTTTAGTGTTATAGTTCAAGTGGAGTTATAGACTTAGTGGTGCACTTGGGCTTCTCAACTAAACATAGAAAGCAGCTTGGGGTAATTAGGAACTTTTTTTCCAAAAATGCCAAACTGCTGGGTCTTGGTGGGGGAAGGAGGAGTGGTATTTTAGATTATTTTTTCTGTGTGTGTTTAGTGTATACATATATATATAAGGAATTACATTGCATATTTAGTCAAGAAAAATGTTTCCTTTTGTACTTTTCTGTTCTTGTCAGTTATTATATTATAATATATGTGTGTATATGTAAAGCTTATAAATTTTCCATTTAAAACAAAAACAAAACCCAAAAATCATTTAGGTCAGGCTAAGGCCACCTCAAACAAATGTAGGAGTACTTTTAAGGACTGTAACCTAGGAAAGTCAACTCTTTTCTAGTTTGTGACCACAGATTCCTTTAGCCCAACTGTGTGCCTGTAATAGATTTTCCTACCTCAGGAGGTAAAGGTGTTCACTTGAAGACAACATACTGGAGCAATGATGTGGGAATGCTTTGTCCAGAAGTTTAGAGGCTTTACTTAGAGCTCTATAGCATGTTAGGAGGTTGTGGAGTTTGTTTGCTTTGAGGCTGTGTTCCCCTGGTGCACCAGCCTCCCTCTTCTACAGATGCAATCAGAGTGTGTTTTCCAGGAGGTTGATTATATATCCATGGGAGGAATGCTGGCCTTGTTTATTGTTTAATTCATTCAACATATCAGATTCTTATTTCATTTTTTGTCCATAGGTGTCCAATGTACTGTTCAATTCTTAATTTCCTGGAATTGCCTTTTCCAATTAAAATATTAAATATATATATATATAATATATAAATATATATATATATGGGTTTTTTTTAATGGCTTTTATTAATACTCTACTGGATGCTTGTGCCTAATTAGACCTTGGATATTGTGTCATGTCCATCCTGTGAACTGAGGGACAAAAAATTGAGGTCTAGCTGAGCCAGCTCCAAGTCATACCTTCAGGAGAACCAGTGTGGCAGCTTGAAGTCACTAAAGGACTCCTCTACACATGGGGATTCTCCTGTGGCTTTAAGGTCATTTCTTACTTATAGAGCCATGTAGTTTTACTCTGTCCTCTGGGAACAGGCAAAAGATCAGAAAAAAAACTATGTGTATGTCCTTTTTCTTTCTCAGTTTGTGCACTGTGAGCTATGTAGGATGTTTCTTGTGATAATAATAATAATAATAATGCATCTATTTGCTTATAAAATGCTGTTTATTATACACCTCTCCTGCTTTTGTAAATACATCTACTGTACTGGTGATGTATTTGTGATGGGAACAGCAGGGTTAGCTGTACTGCATGAAGAAATAACATAGCAAGCTTACCTGACTAAATCCTTTTTTGGTTATTTCTGATGGTGGTGCAATAATTAGACATAATTAGGGACCCACGTAGCATTGTGGAGGTGGAATTGAGAGGCTGTATCAGAAGGAAAGGCTAGGTGCTGTATGAAGACTAATTTACCAATAAAAATACAAATAATATTTTGTATTCAAGTACTATTGGGCCTGGAGTTCTGGAAGTATAGGCAGAGGTAGATTTCAGTAATATCAAAGATAACACAAAGCAGCTTTCTTTTTTTTCAGAATAGACTTGCTTAGGTGCAGAGATAGTATCATACTTTCTGCAACAGCTTGATCTTAAGCTCTGTCATATGTCACCTAGAAACTAAAAAGCTAGAAAAAAATGCCATGTAAGTTACATGTATTTGGTGAATTTATTGATTTGGTTTTTGATGTATAAACAAATAACACACACCAGCACTATACTAGGGAGGGTAGTGGGGTTGGATTATGCTTACTATTTTTAAGCTGTCCATTTCCAGTCACCATCCCTGGAAGTGTTTTAAGAAAAACCTGACAGATGTGGTACTTAGGGACATGGTTTAATGGTATGGTGGTGATAGGTTGATGGTTGGACTTGCTGATCTTAGATGTCTCTTCCAGCTTTAATGATTCTATGATACTGTGATTTAGCTTTCATGTTCACTATGTCTGAAATTACCCTGTGAAGTCCATCATGCAAAGCATGACTGGATGAGCTCCCACATTTCCATTCCCCATAGCCAGTTTCTCAGTCATCTGTACTGATACAGTAATACCACCTTCCACCAGACAAAGACCTCAATATTTGTCTTCTCCACATATTAAGCCTTTCCACATAGAGGCAATGCATCATGTATTTAGTTGGCTTGTTTGGGTTTTGCTGGTGACTCACGCTGTGTGATGGTGCTTTTGCAGTCATCAGGAGAATTTCTTTATCCCTTTGCATAGTAACTTCCATGTCCAGTAAAATCCAAAAAAGAATAAGCTTCTTCACCTTACCCACGTGCCACATAATAGATTTAGTGTTACAGAATAAAATCTTCACTCTGTGATTCTTTTTTTTTCTCCATTTCACTTTGGAGCAGAAGACACATTTGAGGGAAAGAAAAAGCCTGGCAAGCAAAGAGTAAAGCATGACAGGGAAGATGGGTGGCTGAAAGGAGTTTGGAGTGAGGTGGGGGTTAGTCTCTTCTCCCAAGTAAACAAGGGATAGGACAGGAGGAAATGGCCTCAAATTGCACCAGAAGAGGTTTAGATTGCACATTAGGAATATTTTCTTCACCATAAGGGTTGTTAAGCACTGGCACAGGCTGCCTAGGGAAGCAGTGGTGTCACCATCCCTGGAGGGATTTAGAAGCCATGAAGTGGTTATATGGTCTATTGGTGGACTTGGGAGTGCTGGGTTAATGGTTAGACTTGATGATCTTAAAGGTCTTTTCCAACCTAAACAATTCTATGATTCTGTGAATGAAAGTTAGGAGGATTAGAGAGAGCTTTGTGCAAAGACAACTAAGACACTTGGGTGCAAATAAGTGATTTGCCCACTTTTGCCTTTTGAGACTTTATGACAGTTTTATACATGAATTCTATGTATATTTTTGCAAGGCTCTTTTCAAAGCTACACAGGCAGGTCTGAAAGAGTCCCTCCAACAGAGGACAGCATCTAGCCCCATGAAATCCAGGAGGTGATTTAGTACAGCTCATCACTAGGTCTTCACAATGAACAACCATACCAAACTGCATTTCCAATAGATGCCAACCTGAGCAAGATATAACTTATAAGCACACACCAAAGCATTTAGAGGGAAACCTCCCAGCCATGCTCTCAGGCTCTAGAGAACCAGAAGTCCCACAGCTCACTGCCATTGCTGCTTTTCCCATTGATGTTAGTTCATTTCTTTCCAGTTCCTTTGATCGACAGGGAGCCTTTCCAGTTAGAGCTCTTAAATCTCCATTGCAGATGTCCACAAGTTTGAAATTGGTGGATGCCACATTGCAGAAATAGTACTTTCTCCTTCTCCCTCTTCTGTGCCTTAATCTACTTACAGTAAAAGACACTGAACTGAAATGAGAAAGATCTGTATAGAACTTGGTTGCTGTTACTCCACTTGTGCAGAAATCAGAGAAGGACGTTGTACTGTTTTCCAGAGCCTACAGCAAGGTCAGCTCACCTCTGCTCCATGTTCTCTTCCCTTTGGCTCAGTCCTATTTCCAGCTGTCCAACCTATATCCCCTTTAAAATAAAATTTAAAAAACAAACAAACAAAAAACCCAAAACCAAATAAAAAAAAAAACAGAGGGAAACTATCACTATTTTGTCCAGCCTTAAGTTGCTTTTACTTGCTTTCAAAGGAGGACTGTACAGAGCAGCTGCTTCATTACCTCCATGCATGGACTCTAGGTGTACCTCCATCATTGTTTTGTCACTTGTCATATATTCATTATGAAGATCAGGGAGGAAGTAGACCTTTATATTATTATTTTGTGTGTCTCTGCCTCATCTACTGCTTCCAGAGGATGGCCACAGAAATAGAGGCACACTGTAACCAGGATTGCACCTCATGCATTGTTCCAAGGAGAAGAAAGGAATAAGCATTTCCAAAGAGGACGGAATACATCTTTTGCTGTGCTCTTATTTATAGCATGTGTGGTGCTAAAGCAGGTTAGATAAGCATCCAGTGATGTGACTTTATTCTTTTTCTGCTTGTCCTTTACACTTGCAACTTGTAATTGGAAATGGGTGAAGACGAGACACCAAAAATAGAGGGAGAAAGCCAGGTGCACAAGTTGATGTGCCATCTCAGAGAGGGAGCTTCAACTGCAGCCAACAGAGAAATTTAGGTGCACAAACTTAAAACTAATAGTATACTACCCACATATAATTTTTTTTGGCAAAGCCAAGACCCCCTCCATTTGTCCAGAACCGTATAGTGTATGAATGGCTTTGCACGGGAAATGATTCTGAACTTTGCAAATAGCTTTTATTATAGCTCCTCTGTGACACTGCTACAAAACAGATTAGATCATAGCTCATTTCTCTTTTATTATTCTGACAGTGATTTCATTTGTTCAGAACTTCCATTCTGCCTTTAATATCTCATATGCGGTCACATTTTGGGAGCTTTAGGATGTGTTGGTTTGGCTTTCAGTGCTCCGTGTCTCTCACCTTCGCCAACTCATTACAGAGAAGCATCCTCCCTAAATAACAAATATTAACAAACATGTATGAACTTCAGATGATACAATTCCCACTTCATTTCCTGGGCTATAGAACTGCCAGGGAAGGATCAAATAAAAGACTCTGCTTTATCCCCCCCCAAAAAAGGCATGCTAGCATGGGAGATGTCCTTTTTTTTTTTATCTATAAGGAGGAAAATATATTAAACCCTGACCACCCAAACAATAGAATTGACAGCTAGAACTGCTAAAAATAAAAGTGTTTTCTAGCCCAAACCAAACACTCCAGCCAGCCATTCTCTTCTGCAATACATTACGTGTCTGCCCTTTAAAGTCAACTGCATCAGAACGTTTGTACCACATGTCAGTGTTCTCTCAGACTGACTGTGGTTGGCCCTAACTAAGTCCATTTTAAGACTTTTTTGGGTTTCTTTCAGCAATGTAAAGTCATTGTCCCACGGTTCTTTTCCTCCCACCTAGATGATGCTGCCAGAGAGCCTTGACCCAGGATTAGGCCCTTCCCACTGGGTCTTCAAACATTACAGTGACCCTTTTGTACCATCGGTCATTGGGCTTGCCTGGAACAGACTTCAGCCTGCTCTGAAGTTATGTTGGGCAACCATCCAGCAGAAAGCTGTTCAGTACAAAACCTAAAGGTCATTTTTGCACATATAATATCTTCCCAACCTAGTCTATGGACAGTAATTAATGATTTCAACCCAAAAAAAAAAACCCAGCTAAAACTGAACGCAGTATAAATAAATACCAACAGCCTGCAGCCAAAAAAGAGCCAACATTGTGCAGGTCTAGCTAGGATCATTACAGTTAACTGATTTTTTTGGAAATAGTATCAAAGCAAAAAAAGCTTTCTAATTTTATTTTATATGTGTTCAACTGTGATATTATGATGCTTTTTTTTTATGTCTTATGCCTGGATATCCTCTACCTACAAAAGCCAGCTGAGGGTTTGGGTGTTTTTAGTTTGTTTTTTTCTTCCCCTTTGGATCACAGAAAGATTTATTTCTGTGACTGCAGATATTTTAAACTATATTTTAAATGTTTTCTATTATTCTCTCCTTCTGCTCTCCACACATGGTAAAATCCCTTCATAGCAAGGGTCTGTTGTAAGGACAGCAGCAATGTGCTTTTTTGGAGGGGGCTTGTTTTCTTTGTGAGCCTGCAAGTGCATTGCATTTGTGTGTGTGTGTTTGTGTGTGTGTACGTGCACAGGCTTAGTCCTCAGGTGGAACTGTGGTTCCTGTGCTTTCGTTCTCGAAGCTGTTATTCTGGAAGGGAATGGAGGCAGCTGTGTTTACAGCTCAAGTCTTGGCATACATTTACCAGAATCTATTATTCATATCGTTCAGTATCAGGGAGAGATCTCAGGCCACCTGTCTATCTGACAAATTCACCCTTTTGTGAGCTTTCTGTTCATAGCAAATTATGTTCACATTGATGAATTGAGTTTTTATGAGCATTGCTAACTAACATTCTCACAGAAGGCCAGGGGCAATAGACTGCAAGTGTTTCTGGTCCACAAGTAAATGTTAAAAAGGAAAAAAAAAACCTGCCAGTATTTAAAGACAATTTGCCATGGAGGGCTAGTTAAAATATTTGGCAGAGCCTTGATATTTATAAATTCAAGAACGTCCATAAATTATTACAAATGGTAAGCTTATAACAAATAAAAAATAATAATAATTTTCAACTGCCCCTTATGACTGTGGAGGGCTCTTTAGTATTCTGTATATTAACAGGTAGCCAGTGATCAAAGCTTTTAACAAATCCTTACCAGGGTTTAACACAGGGTAAGAACCATTTGATTTTTGCAAAGGAGATCTTACATTGAAAATCAGGCAGTAAATCAGTGGGACAAAGATAAATAAACACCAAATGATGATTTACCTGATCTTTGCAGCATGGTGCTGGTTCCTATCCAAGATGAGCTACCAGCCATGGGAGCAGCTGTACCCTATAGATGGAAAGATCTGGAGTTATAGATCAAAATATTTCCATAACAAGAGTTTGGGTTTTTGTCAGGATGTATGGAGACAACATTCCCTATACACACCCAAATTCCTTACACCCCTTACGCAGCCTTTTGGTACTGGAAGACAGTGTCATGGGTGGAATGTGACTCACCTCTGAGAGCAAATGCTAGTGATCTTGATTGCAAGCCTGCAGATAAAACCTCTAAAAACATGTTCAGCTACATCAGGCAAATATTTACTAAAATACAATGCATCTAGTGCCATTTAATATGCCTTAGAGCACCTGAGACACTGCATGAAGTGCCCCAAGAGCTCCTTGCATCTTGGCACGGGTTGGACGCTAGCATGGCTACAAGAGGGCAACTCTCTGATGTGGTGAGCTGCCAGCATCTAAGTGACTGAATCCCACCACAGCTGCTGTGAGGAAGCTCTTAGGAGCCCACAAAAAAAGAAAAGGGATGGCAATAAGTGAGAGACCTGCCACTAATAGCTGTATCATGAGATCAGATTTCCAAAGGGGAAAAATAAAACAGCAATAGAAAAAAAAAAATCAAAACAACAAAAAACAGTTTCAAGGGAAAAAAAAAAACCAAACCCTGATGCTTAAGAGTCCCTCCTTAAGACAGAGAAGAACCACCAGGTTGGCCTGGAGAAACCACCTGGCTTCTGGAGCACCTTGAGGGCCAGCCGGCTGGGATGCGGTGCACGCCATCCCTTCCCACCCACACCAGCACTGCCTCTCACCCACCCCACGCTCTCCTCCCACTTGGAAGCATGGCAGCCCTGCCTGTTGTTTTGAGAGGTGCGAATGGAAGCGGCTTGCCCCTTGCAAGCTCTCACTGCCGCTTCCAAATCTGGAGCGCCGGAGAAACAGGTTGTGCGCCGTGGCCTGCTGCTCCACGCCTGCCTGGCCAGTAGCTTGGACATAAGGAGCCCTAGCTGTTACCGTCTTCCGCAGCTTCGAGTCGAGGCAGAGGGTGCTAAATGCGGTGGGTTTGCTTTCAGTCAAAGCGCCAGTTTGGGAGCCCTCTTCCGTGAGGAGCCTTTGGAGTTGGATTTCACATGTGCCAATCAGGTTGTCAAGTGTTTTTCTGGTAGGCCACCATTTTTTTTTGCCAACGGGGAAGCACGGCGTGAGCTGGGAGTCTAGCTGCGAGCCTGCTCTCAAGCTGGTGACTCCTTCCTAAGGAGAAGGTTGTTCTGCTCTCCCTTCTTTTAACCCATGCGTGTGCTAGGTATTCTTCAAGCAGGGTCAAACAAATTGGTAGAGCTGGTGATTAGTTGCCCAAAGAGCATAATATATGCATTATTAATTATAGAAGGTAAGTTTGGCTAATTGTCATTTCTATACAGCAGCACGGCACGACGATACATTTTAACAATCTATAAATAATTGATAACTTTTTTTCTTTCATCTTCCCTCCTAGTTTGCATAAAACTAATGACTTGGTAAATGTTACTCACTTCAAAATATTCTGCTGCTGCTGTGGAAATTAAACTAACACTGTAACCTTAGCAAATAAGGAGATTTTTCTTCTTATTGTAGGTTAAAACATTTTCAAAAAAGGAAATGTAACACTTCCTTGCATCGAAAATCTGAGCCTGTGAAATCCAAATGAAAATCGTACACAATATTTAAAAAGTGAGCAATAAGGGGACTACTACAATAAATAGATATGACTTTTAAAGGAGCCGAAAAAAAACTGGGAGAAGTTGTGATTTTTACGTTATTCTTTAAGTCTTTAGAATGGTCAGAAGCAGGATTTTTTAAGCTTTAAACAGGATAAGACTATGACACGGACACAAAAAAGATAGATCAAGGAAGACTTCAGTGTGAAGAGGTAGTATTTTCAATACTTATCAAATAACTGCACGCATAATCCCGTAAATCAGGTTAGCTGAAGACTCAAAATTCTTCTTAAATGAGGTGTTTGGGTATAGTTTCTGGTTGCTTTGTTAATATGATTACAGCACCTTGCTGGTTCCTTGAAATGAAGGATTTGCTGCAGCAAAAGTACAGTCTTTTTTTTTTTTTTCTTTCTCTGAGTTCTCTGTTATTTCTACAAATCCACAATCTGTCAGTCTCCAGCGTTATTGCACTGAGGCTTACTCTTTAATTTTCAGTGCAACTGAATACATTCCCAGAGTTATTGATGACACTATAATTTCACATTTATTTGGGGTGGACTGTATTGTCTGGAAAAAAAAAAAAGAGAGAGAGAGAGGGAAAAAAAGGGAAAAAGATCCAGAATCTAAGTATTGTCTACAATATCAATATGTTGTCATTTAAACCTACATAAATACTTACATATGCTTCATTATAATAATAATAAAAAAACAGGTTGTAAGGACTGCTTCTGTGACCTTTTTTCTCATTTTAACCCTACTGATATGTCACCCATGGCAACCTTAAACCGATTTTAATAGAGTCTATCCTATTATTCATTTAAATTGAGGTGCAAGAGCACTTAGACCAGAGAAATTTGCATTCGGCAAATGGGGATTTGATGAGCAAAAATGATAAGATATATGTTGTATAACATGCCCTATTTTGCCAGCAAATAAACAGCTCTTGAAATTGATA
>VWZO01001195.1:228455-243956 GCA_013396975.1 Bucco capensis
GTGGTTCAAAGTCAAAAGGCCAGGTCTAGTCTTATTCAAATGATATAATGAACAGTCTTCAAATCTAAATCTCCCTTGGGGAGATGCTGTTTACTTTTTTTTTTTTAATGTTGGAAGGAGAAGAAAAAAAAAGGAAGAATAAAATATATGCTTTTCTTTGATTACTAAAAATATTGAATCCTTTTAACCCCTTCGTATGGGTCAGCTAAGAAATTAACTTCCTTGCTTCCTTCTATTGCTGGAAGTTAATATACTAAAGGTTAGAAAGAGCAAAAATACCAGAATGAATATGCAAAAAAAAATTATTTACAACATATTTTAAAAACCTCTTTTTAAGTATATAAATTTAAAGCTTAATCACATAAAACATACCTTCAGTTTTTCACTTTTCCCAAGATCTCTTGTGGTACATGGGCAAGGGGCCTGATCCCACCTCTCGACAGCAGTGCTAAGGGCACCACTGGCAGCAACCAAAGGCAGAGTGTGTTTGGAATCTTGGGTGGGAATTTTGCCTGGAAACAGAGGAAACAAAGAATAAAAGTGACAGTATACAGCCCCAACTTTGCAATTTGTTTGGGATCCTATTCAGCATCCTAATTTTCATGTAAGGTGAAATGTGGGAAATGCTTTGCCACAGGTTTTTCTCTGTCCTACCAAAGTCACTGTGCATCTCCAGGTCCCTGACTGACATGGCAGTTTGGAGAACATAGGTGAGGACAAGAGGGATGCCAATGGAAGCCCATCCTTGGCATGGACAGTGGGGCAGGGCTCTGAAGGAGAAGGGAACAGGGATTCCAGGGGCTGGCAGCAATGTCTTGTCATGCTTCCCCAACCTTACACAGCAAGAATTAGTGATGAGCAACCACTGTGGCTACTGCTACTTCTATGTCACCTCTTTGGCCAAAAAAAAAGGTGGGGGGGAACCTATAGAGAGACTAAACAGGATTCCTGGTTTCAAAAACATAACTAGTCACACACCATAAGGTTCAAGAAATTAAGCTAGGAACAGCGACCTTATGGATGCTGTTTCTGCATCTGAAGACAATTTTTGACATCGTGAGCAACTGTTTTGTGCTTCTCTGGAAAGGAGTGCAGGTCAGGCATCCTAGTGCAGTTTCTCTGCTGGCTTTAACTGCTGTTGGGGAGGTGCATTACAGCCTCGAGTTGTGCATTTGCAGAGAAAATATCACACCCTCCAGATGCTCAAGTCTGCTCTTCCCATGCAGAAAACCTCTAACGGGGTAGGAAATACCAGGAAAGAGCTCAGCACATGTTTTTTCCAGTGCTTGATAGAAGTTAGCAGCAAAGCACAATCATTTCAGTCAGGATCAGCCTATCCATTAGCAATCAAAGTCCTAAGTCTAATTAACCCCCAAAATTGACTGACAAAGATCATCCCTCTTTGCTGCTGCCTAACCAGTTGTCTGTACGCTGGGCATGCAGTACCTAAAGTCAGATGCTGCTTTGTTCTAATTAGGGCAGCAAATTTTGTTTTCTATTTGGTACTTGCTGTTACATATTGCATGTAATGTATGGCACTGTTAAGGGAAAAAAATTGGAGTCAAAGTGCCTGGAAAGTTAGGTCTGCTCTGTAGCACTGTGAGATTGTTGACATCTGCCGAGGTTGGAGAGCTCAGTAAGCAGGAAATGGGGTGTCACTCTGAGTGGTAGTTTACCATTATCCTGGCATCCTAATGAAGTGTCTGCAGTGCACAGAGCTTCTGGATGGCATCTTAACGCACGGCTAAGCAAAAGCACTTCTCTCCTTGTCACTGTCATCCATCTGCCTGCACCCTACTGCAGCCAATGGGATGGAACCATGCTACAATGTGCTATAAGCCATTTAGAGTTGCACATTGCATAATCAGTCCCATCAAATATGTAAAAAATGACTATTATTGGTTATTCCCCTCAAACTCTGGCACCTGGAGTTTGATACATTAAAGTTTAACTTTTGGAAGTGCTGGTTTTTCCCATTAATTCCACATATATTTTTGTTAAATGGGACTGAGTTGTGAACTCATTGTCTTGGGTCTTGCTAATGGATGGCAAAAGTTGTATGAATATTCATTGCAAACTCCACTTTATATCACATAGCATGAATTTATCAATTGCCCATATAGAGATGTTTCAGGCAATTCTCATTTTCTTTTGCAACATGTATTTCTGGGGTGTGAATAAAAAGTGAAATCAATTGAGATCACAAATTGGTTATTTTCCTTATAGCAAACATTAGTTAGTTTGAATGCTTTTTATAGATTTTGGCGGGTTTTTTGGTAAAACAAGAAATTATTTTACAATGCATCTGCACAAGACAATTGCCATAGTGTACTGCAAGTGATTAACATTGGGACTTTTATGTTGCAGACAGCAACATCAAAATATCCTGACACTAGAAGTGATACGAAGAACTTATCTATATATTCATACATAAATATCCACGCATTTTAGCCAGCATGACTTCCAGAATATGAAGCCTTACCAAATGAAGGCAGAGTTTTGGGCAGCTGATGTCTCTGAAAGAAAAATCAAGCCAACAGAGCACTCTCTTTTAAGCAAGTTTTCATTCCCTGATAACACCAAAAGCTACCAAGGACTGGGGTTAAGCATTGTGTGACAGGGCAAGCTTCTAAAATGGGCGAGAGGCAAGATGAATTGGCCAAGCTGGGTGTTTATTTATACAAACAAGAGGGCAGAACATAATTTAGTTGCATCAGGAATTTTTCACAGACATTAAAACTATAGCAAACATAACAGCAGGGATGCTTGCACAGCAGCACAGTGGGGAAGCTCACAGAGCGTCTGCCCACACTACGGCTGGCTGTAGCCAGCGCCATAAGTCTCACAATTTCATTAGCACTCCAAAATCCACCTAAACCACTCTGTTCCAATTTCAGGAAGACAAAATCCAAACAATTATTGAAATAAACAAACCCCTCAAAAAGCCCCAGAAAAGCCCTGCCTTTCTCTCGGCAGCTGAATCTGTCGTGAGTTGTTGGAAAAACTCTTGGCAGAGGATTTTTTGCTGTAGCAAGAGTGCATGACGTTTGAACCACAGCAGAAATCTTCTTCCCCACCTCAAAAAAAAACTCCACACAAAACAAGGTGAGAAGAGCCACGTTAAGAAAATCAGAGCCTAAAAATCAACAACAGCAAAACACAGATTAGGTGGCAGATCAATAGCTGGAGATTTTATGCAGAACTATAAATCATTGGGTTGGGTTGTTTTTTTTCAGCAGTTCAGCTACGAGGCTTGAGAGACTGAAAAGAAACCATGGCTCGTGATAAAATTAGGCATTAATGTGAGCCATAAATGCCATTTAACATTAAACATGCACAAGCCACTGAAATGCCTGGTAAAGGGAAATGGGAGCTATAGTAAAACTAGACAAAGTAAGTTGGACATGAATAATGCAGCAGGTCTGAGAAGGGTCATGGGTCAGACTCCAGTACCTTACGAAATAATGAATGCATGTCAGGTTAGAGACATACATCCCTTCCTAGCCAATATGAGTTATTGGAGATAAACCCTGGACTTCCTGTTCTGAAACAAAGTGGCTTGTTGTAAACATCTCTGTCCATTGAAAATTAATGATTAAAAGAAAGATTCAGTGGGATTTGCTTAAGTATTCTTTATGGACACGAGAGCTAAAGGTTACTTTCTTTATTCATTTTTCCCCAGCCACTGTTAATGTTACAAACACGTCATGTTTTCTCCTGTGCTCACATGTTTATCCAGAGCTCATTTACAAGAGAGCTTATATAATATTAAGTGGGTTTGGTTGGTTGTTTTTTTTCAATGCATTCTTCATTTAAACATAAACAAGAAGGCATCTCCATGGTGTTGCTCTGTTATAGGGAGCCAGCCTGATTTTTAAAGACAGTAACCCAAATTCTAAATATGCAGTCTGTGAAAATATTACATGGAAAATCATCTGTAATTCACTTCAGAGTACCTTGATCTGCTGAAATTATCACCTACATCTTCGTAATTTGCCCCCAAAAATGCAATTAGGATTAACTGTACTCTTTATTTGCTCTATGTGATTATCATGACTCTTTTCCTTCAGAAATCTTCACAAGGAAAAGAGAGTCTAACTTTACAAAATGGGGATCTTTTCCCCAGATTTTCTCAATAAAAAGGGTAAAATGATAAATAATATGATTTCCTTTTGTCAAAACAGATCTGCTTCATTTTCTAGACTTAGCTGAAGAATTTAACAGCTGTTCAGAGTGTTTTCCTTCCTTTGCACCCTGTACTGCCAGGCTTCATAATACAGAGCAAGGGAGGGGGATACCTTCTCCCCAGCTATTTATACAAACCCATGTTTAAGGCTTTCCTCCTTCCATTTGAGCATCATAAAGAGAAAACCTCAAAAAAAAAAATTAAAATAATGATAAAAAAAATCTTTCTACTTAGGAATCTGAAAGGGAACAAATTTCTAGGAAAGTGGAACCCAAGGCTTTACAGAAATAAAGCAAATACATAGCTACTGCAAATGAAACATAAGATCTTGCATCTGATCTGTTAAATATTCCATCAACAAGGTCAAGAGTAAAGACAAGCCCAGCCACAGAAACTGAAGCAAGAGTAAGCTTTAATAAAAAAAATGAACAGTTTATCCTCTTCAGCTTCTCAAGTGGAAAAACAAATTCTTTTATACTAGAGAAAAAAAAAAAATCAAGTGTGGATATAGCATTTAGAAACCTACCAATATCAACCACTTTAATGAAAGAGTACCCCATATTTTTGTGGAAACTATAAAAAGAGAGCGAGACTAAGTGTTATGGCAAAAAGCCTGGGCTCAGCAGCTTTGTGTGGGAAATGGTGAAATGTGACTGTGATTTATAATGAGAAAAGGTATCTACAACATACAATTTTCTACCTAGCTGCAAATAATAATTCATAGTGATGTCCCTTCCAGATAAAATACCTTTGCAATGGAGGACTTATGTGGTAAAATGATCATGATAAATGTCAGACCAGTGCAGGTAACGGCTTTACAAACCATTAAGATTAGCTGGCTCTTTTTTTTTGATGATAACAGTAACCATGCTGTGACTCTATGTGGTAATAATATCTCAGGACTGATAAATGCCAGAGCCAGGCAGAGGTGTTTATCATTCCCAATTCAGAAATGCTGACTAAAGTTACCACATGTTGCCTGTTTCTTCTTCTTTTACAATAGGCTAACAATTAACAAGTAGGCTGATTCACAAAGTAATTGCATGCAAAGTTTCTGCAGGTTTTGTGCTTTAGTGCCTACCTAAAGATCTCTGCTCCTGTATGTCAGAACTGATGACTTTGGAAGAGTTATAGCCCCAAAACAAAGCTTTCTACCCTTGCCATTGTCCCAATAAATAATTCCTTTGTAAAGTAACACTGCTCTGTATTTCTTTTACAAATACACTTTTTAAGGAAGCACAAGCTCTTTGATGTAATTCTTTCTGTAGGAAAGGTGGTTTCCAAGCTGGTATGTGAGCACAGAGGACAGACACTTCCTTCAGGAGACCACAAGAAAGTTTTACTGTACATTTTCTTGCAAATATTCTGCAATGGACAATTAATGAGTCTTTCCTTCTATTAAGACTTTCCACACCTCAGTGTTTCAGTTCTACCTGAGTCCACTGAATTCTCCAGAGAAAACAGGATTAAAAAAATAAACTAGCTGAGAAGCTTTATTTGAGAAGTTGCAGTACCAGCCAGGGGAACCCTAATCTAAATATAACTTATCTACTAAAGATCATAGCATGAACACACAGCAAGCAGCACAAATAAAAAGCCCACAGAATGTGTGCCCACTTCCTACAATAAATTCACTTCTGCAAATTTCCTATCACTTCCATTTGTGGCATCAGACATATTTCCACTGGACAGATTGTCCATGGGACAAAAATAAACAGTATTAATGGCTTGTGGCAGAAACCATCAAGGGATGACTGGGCTGCAAGACTGGAGGAGTTCAGAAGTTAAAGTTCTCTATAGGTCAAACCAGAACAAGAAAATACACAGAAAATGTAAAATACACTGAAACTGTATTCTTCATGTTTTCATGTAACTTCATTATCACTACTGTCAATTGCATGATTTCCTATAGAATATAGGAATATATGGAATATATATAGAACACGAATATAGAATATATGAGCTACTTGGGGGTTTTAACTGAAAAATAATACCTATGTTATGGCTACAATGACCTTTTGCCTTCTGTATCTAAATAAATTATCGAATAATAAAAATTGTGGAGATATACATCTATGAATTACTAATCTCAGCAGAAATTAGGATATCTGTGTCTATGAAGTATTAATCTCAAAAGGAATTAGGAAGACATGCCGAGGAAGGAATATTATCCCTGTAATTTTAATCTTTAAAATCAGTTTGATTGCAGGAATATTTTTTTCTTGAAACATTTCTTTTTGGTGAAATCTTTGAATCAAGGCACTAATCACCATGTATGCTTCTGCAGCACCTACTGCAACTGGGATTCAATCCTGACTGAGGTCTCAGGGTGCTAGGATAATATGAATATTAAAGAGGAACATATACGAAGAATGATAAGTGATAATTAAATCATAGATGGTAAAATCAGAAAAGATGATATTCTCAGGTTATCTAGGGCATGTAACATGCAAGATGTTTTCCCTACGTCAGACCTACTGGCACCTTATCTAATCTGTTCCTAAACGAAAGCACAGTTGAACATAACTTTGCTTCAGTTACAACATCTAGTACAAATGGGTGAAAATATCAGTCAAACCCTTTCCATGAAACTATGAATCATACCAAAACAGGAACGTATCTCTTATCAAAGAGGATAGCAATGCTCTTATCACCTCAAGGGAGAGATTAAAGCCCTTAGTACTGCATTCTTTATTACTAAGTGTAAATTGGAAATACAATTTGTTTTCCTACGGAAACTACAGTTCTGAGGTGATGCAGGTATATTAGAAAATAGCTCCAGTAGAACAGTTTCTCAAAATAATTGATCACCAGAAAGCACAAGTAAAAAAGAATAGCAAACAAATCTGTATTTTCAAACATGATGGGATGTAATGGTAAGGATAAATATGAATGATGAGGAAAAAGTACAACAAGGACTACCTGGGAAGCACATCCATCACGGAAGATGCACCATTGGATAAATGTAATTCCAAAGTTGAATTCCACCTAAGATATTGGTCCCTTATGACTTGGAGGTACTTTAGCTTAAGAAGAGGGTCTAATAGTCTAATGAAATAAATTAAAGACGTAAGAATATAATTCTATGAACCAGAAAATGCTTCCTTAAGATTTAGAAAGAATTTTTAATCCTTATAAATTCCTCTTGCTCTCTATTAAAGTGGCAGAAGGTGTGATATATTCTGGTTTTAAGCATATGTTAATAATGGCTTTTTTTATTAAGATACCACATGCAGTTCTGGGAAAAGTAATGTCCTAATATGACACTCAAGTGGCTATTTTCTCTATTTTTTTTTTCCCCTTAGAAATACAGGACAACACCGCTCGCATCAGATCCATAAGGAGTCTGGTAAAAAAGCTGCCTAGTCCAAACTATGACACAATGAAAATCCTCTTTGAACATCTAAAGAAGTAAGTAGAACTGTGGTACTCAGATCCATAATTTTAAAAAGGAATCGGTGCGTGGTGTCCAAATCCTATTGGAAATGTCATCCAAAATACCAAAGATAATTATACTCTTTGGCAAAATTAAGCATGATTTATGGTATCTATGTATATCTTATTCCTGCTCAAGGAATCAGTATGTCTAAGCAGAAGCACAAACTTTGCCTCTACTAGAAAAAAAAAAACAAACAACAGTTCTGTTTCCTTCCACATAGTCAGACCCATGAGCATTACTATGCTACAGGTATGTTGGACTGGGAAAATGCAACACATTCCAGTGTTGCATTTGTCCAGTTTGGTTTGATTTTCTTGAACAATTGACCTTTTGATCACCATACTTTCACCATCGAGATCCCTGCCATTCAAATTCCTTTGTTGAAGCACTTCATGGCAGAGCAAACTTCACACAAAAAAAATGTATTGTGAGCTCTTGTACCTCATGAGAAAACTTGTGACAACATAGAAAATCTAAGAACCACTGAGGAGAGATTTGGAAGTGCAACTTCACTCTCCTAACGTTGCTGAGATACCAGAGAGGCAGAAAAATGACACTGTGAGGCTCCACTTTATCATCCCTCTGTGGTTTCTGCACTCATTGAGCTCCACTCACAAGAGATGCCAGCCCATGAATTCAACCTAGGATCTCATGTTCATCTTGGGTTTTCTTCTTGTGTCTCACGGTATTAGCAATCAAAAGGTACATAGACCATGTGCTCACTGGGAAACCAACCTTTAGCTGTTTGACTTGCAGAATGGCTGGGCAGAAGTGGCAGACCTCAAGATAGGGGCACAGGAAAGGCAGGATCCTGGCTCTTCTCCTGTCATGACTAACTAGTGCCATTTTGTACAGTTGTTTTTTCTGTCAAACTATCCTTAAAATTGAAGGGACTAAACAGGA
The DNA here is from genome assembly GCA_013396975.1 of Bucco capensis. Taxonomy (NCBI): domain Eukaryota; kingdom Metazoa; phylum Chordata; class Aves; order Piciformes; family Bucconidae; genus Bucco; species Bucco capensis. The sequence continues at coordinate 236,984 of VWZO01001195.1, forward strand.
TCTAGAGCCTCATGGAGGCCCCACAGACAGAGAAGTGTTTCATCCTAAGAGTGACGTAACGATCTAGTAAATGACTGATAAAGACTCCAAATAAAAGACTACTCTGAGCTTATAATGAAGGTTGCCTTTATACTGATCATTCCTGCTGCATTCTCTTGGCATATATATAGAAGAGAGGTAGATCCTTTATCTTGCTTTGCAGCTTCCAGCTGAAACTGCAAAATGAAGTCCACATAGTTGCAGGAATGTCCTCATTTCATTGAGGATGGCAGGTTTTTAAACAGCCCATAAAATGCCTGATTTTGGTGTTGCAGAAGATTTTTCTATGTACTCATCTGATGTAGCACGTGAGCACATTCTCCCCTTCAGCAGGTTATCTAGAGAAGGATGTTAATTTATTACCATCAATGGAAGGATAATAAGGGAAATTATCTCCCAGGAAGAACCTGAGTGCAAGAAGTGGGTACAGGCTATCAGCACTGCTAGGTCATATACAAAATTTACTGCACCATATGTAGCATTGAACCTAACCTGAAAAAAGTTTTGTTACAGTGTCTTGGGGAAGAGGTATCGGGTACACACAATAAGTCTTTGATCTCATAGCTAAACCACTTGCTTGAGACTCAGGAGACATGGGTTCAGTTCCTGGCTTTGACCGGATGTTCTGGATGACCTTGGGTAAATCTCTTAATCTCTCTGTGCCTTGGTTCCTTGTTTACAAAATGATGATAATACTTCCTTTGTCTGCCTTGGCTTTTTAGAGCATAATCTGTTCAGGACAGCCATTGTTCCCTGCTGTGTTATGTGTAGAATATCTGGCAAAATTGGACCAAGGCTGATGGGTTTTGGAGAAAAGAAAATAAAAGGAAAAAGCCCCACAGTACAATACAGACAAAAAATACCAATACTTTGTAATGTATATGTGCACAATAGTGGGCTTTACTACAACTCTATAGACATGACACTACCTAAATTAGCATGTGTTCTTACCTAGGTGTCACTGCAGAAGGCATGGTGAAGCTAGAGGTAGGTGGAACATGGCAGCACACAGGTATGGAAGGCAGGAAGATGAGTTATCTGAGTCATTCTGGGACCTGAGCATTATAGGAGTAATTATCTGGGTCTCACTAAAGAGGGTCACACATCCTCAGGGAAGGATAGGGCTAGTCTATAAGTCTATAATCTATAAGTGAGTCTATAACCCCACTGATATGGAAGCAGCAGTAGAATAGATACTGAAAACACCAAAAAAACCTAGATAAAACTTGTCAGTACAAAAGACAGCGAACAGTCAGAATGGCCTCATGGTTCTGTAAATAAGAATAAAGAAACATACCTAATGTACATAACAGCATGATGTAAATATAGGCTATGTGGTTTTGTTTAAATTAACCTAGGAAACACGACTAGTTTGCTGAAGTTAAAAAGCATAGAATTATATCACTTTTAGGGAAACTCTTCAGAAGATAGGTGCCGGTGTAGAAAACATGCCATCCTCACCACTGGCTTGCACCTTCTGCCACCCTCAGTGTAAATCAGATGAAATTCATAGACTCATGGAATGACTTGGGTTAGAAGAGACCTTTCAAGATCATGTAGTCTAACATCTCTGCACTAAGCAGGGATAGTTCAACTAGATCAGGTGGCTCAGAGCATGAAATTTAGTTTACTCATAAGCAGAAGAGACAAAATATGGGGCTGAACAGACATATCACATAGCTCTTGTCAGTCTAATACTAGAAGAAATTGTTTTATTAGGCCTCATATTGAAAATAAGCAAGTACAACCACCATTAGGTTAGTCATACTTCTTCCTGAAGATAAGCAAATCAAACAAATCTACTTTATGCATGAAAGAAACAACAACATCCAACCTGAGTAGGGATTTTCCCAAATAAAGGGCTACAATAAACAACTTGTTCTACTTCATAGAATCATAGAATGTTAGGGGTTGGAAGGGACCTAGAAAGATCATCTAGTCCAACCCCCCTGTCAGAGCAGGATCTGAACATGTTTAGAGAATATTGGCTTGCTATATAGAGCCCATATACTGTTGTACCATACATTTGTAAAAACACTATCACAGTTCCCTGGGACTCTACTCTTTCATATCTAGAAGTGAATTTAAGAGAGAGAGTGAGTTAATCTCAGGTACTAGATAAAACTGACATACCTTTCTGACCCTATTTTGCAGGCATACACAGGGCATCAAATCATAGAATCATAGAATATCCTGAGTTGGCAGGGACACACAAGGATCATTGAGTCCAAAACCTGTCTATGCACAGGACAACCCCAAAAAATGATGCAGAAACTTTGAGTTTGCTCTCTTCACAAATACGAACAGAGTGCAACCAATCCCTATCTGATAAACCATCATTTGCACCCAGTAATTTACTCACAGAACTGTAATCCAAGTGAAGCAGAAGGAGCAGTTTGCTCTTCAAGCATCCTGCAGCATTTTCTGATTGGTACCTACATCACTGAAGTAGCTATTACACACAGATTGGGAAACTGAGGCACAAGTAGCTGAAATGACCATAAGACTCAGCATAAGCCAGCAATACAATCTAAAAACCTGGAGGTTTTTTTTTTATTTGCACAGAAGCTTCTCTAGTGACCACAAAAATATTCTTTCCTCCCTAATGCAAAATGCAGCAGGGGGAGAGGAGGACCCTGGCTGGGTCTTCTGCACCACGCTCTGAGCTGGCGAGGGCAGACACAGCTCTGCTCCAGAAGCTGTGTGCCTGTATTATCCAGCACTGTGCCTGAGCTAATAAGCTGTGCTTATTAATGTTAAATTAATGAATCTCAGCCTGCTCTGCTTATTAGGTTGAGCACTGTGCCACTGCAAGGCAGCTCTGCAACTCCCAGACCCAAGCTGTCTCACATCTGACCAGGCTGGAGCACAGGGCAGCCAAGCTTGAGTCTGTCTTTTCCCATCCATGTAGTCACCCCTGCAAAGGGATATATTACAGACAAAACCTCTCTCTCCTTGCTGCTTGTTTGCCCACACAAAGGCAGGATAATAAATGTTATTTACGAAAGTATAAATTGGATGTTGAAATAATTAAATGGGAAGGCAGGGACCAGCCTGACTCTACCAGCCCTCTCCCTTACGTGGAAAGCACTGAACCCAGATGCCCAACTGTGGAAGAGATTCTTCCAGCAGCAGCATCTGCCTCCTTGGCAGACACTTCAGGCAAGTTGTCTGGGGAGCTCTGCAGTTGCCTCTTGCTTCATCACGTGGATCTGTTACTGTGGCCTCTCTGGCTGCCTTGTCCAGGCAGAAGCCAATTCCTTTTGATTCACCTTTGAATCCAACTAACTCCATTTATTTTGCACCATTTTTCCTACACTGTACATTTCAGATTAGACATTATCAGACATCATCTAGGCTTTCTGCCCTTTCAGAAAGAGAGATATACGATTTTCTTTCTGATTACCTTCCCCCTGCCCAAATTCTTCATTCTTACTAGTAATCATTTGCATCAGTTTTCCTGGAAATAAGCTCCTCAACAAGAGTAGAAATTTTGATTCCAGATGAACCTACTATTATTAATAATCTAGTTAATTAGTTAATTAAAATAGTAATAATTCATAATCTAAGAAAAGTCATAGGTGTTCATGCTTTAGTTGTTCTAAAAATAATCTCCCCCCACGTTCATAGGACAACGAACAGACAAAAGCACGTAACTTTGACACAAAACATCTCCCTCCCCAGACCTCACAATATGTGGCAGCTACACCCTAAAGAGCATTAACTTCTGCAAACTGTATATGACTAAACAGACTTATCTCTAACTATTAAAGACTTTCAAAAAAAGGGGGGGGGGGGGAGAAAATGTCATGCATAGACAGAAGCCCACAGTAGCCTGCACAGCAGGACACAATGACAACGTGATGACAAGTCCAGCAGCAGTACCCAGAATTCTGAGGGTAAATCAGAAAATAAAGTTAAAGTATGGCATGTAGTAATGCTAAGTAGGGGGTGTCTGCAAAACTTTCTTTTTTTTTTTTAATTTTGTGCAGGAAAGATGTAGCAAACGTGATTTTCACTTTCTAAACTAGGTGCCATACCAGCAATTTGAAGCAGGCATGCCTATAAAACTTGAGGTGAGGAGAACTCTTTCTACACACAGATAACATTAGGAACTACTCACAATTTTTATTAAAAACCTACAAATTATTTAAAAGAAAAAAAAGCAATGCCCAGAAAGGAAGGATTATGCAACAAGTTTATCTTTGGGAAACCTGAGAGAACCTCTAGGAGATCTCCAACCCAATATGTGAGACGGGCATTTAAATTTTGCTGCAGGAAAAAATACCCAGATTGAGGAATGTGGAGAAGCAGAGAAGCCCCTAACTGAAAGCACAAGAAAGACTATTTGTTGAAATTATTTCCTGAATCAAGATCTTTCTTTATACTCAGGGGTTGTTCTTACTCTTCAGCCACAGGACAGCAGCAAGGAGAGAAGTTTAGCCTTAGTCCTACAACCTTACAGAGCAGCTACTGGAAATGTGAGGAGGAAAAACGTCCTCTTGCACCAGAAGACTAAGTAGGTGACTGGTCAGTGACATAAAAGAGTCAGGCATCCCTGATGAACATTTTGAGATTCATCAGAAATGAATTAATCACTTTCTAGCTTGAAAAGGGCAAATACATATCGAGACATGCTCTTGCACATGTGCTTTTCTCTGTTTCAGCTGTAGAAGAATTTTAGAAAGGAGCTGGAGCAATGCCAACACTTGTCCATTTACCATGGCTTCCCAGGGTTCATTTTGGATGAGGGAGGGAGAGTGAAACCCATTTTCTCTCTGCTAAGTACACATCAGTCTTCTAAACTCCCCTCTTTCAAATGCGTAGACGCAAGAAACTGTGCACCAGGCACAAGTGTGCACAGGACAGGTAGTAACAGTAGCTTTTGGATTCAAGGCAAAAAAAGAAATCCAGACTTTCAGAAGCACCTTAATGCACTTTTATTTACTCACTTTGGGGCAGATGTGACCTGCTACCAAGTTTTTTGCAGTCATGCCTAGTCTTTCTTTTGGCAGAATAAGAGAGTACCTCTTTTCCCAGAGGAATACCTCAAAGCTCAGTGTTTTTCATGAGAAGAAAAAGGAGTCATTAAACCCACATTTTTTTTACCTGTGTTGCCATTTACATCCTAGCTCCATAACCCGTACTTAGAAATAGAAACCCTGATTTTCATAACAGGCAGGCAAATAATTACACTTGCTACTTTTCATTGCTACCAAGCTTCAAAAAAAAAAAAAAAATGTGCTGAACTGGTGTATCAGCAAATAACAGAACGATAAAAATAATTAACATAGTTTTAATTTAAATATTTATGATATGCTTGACTTGGTGCCTGTACAGCACCATTGTGCTGGGTGAAGTACACAAATACAGATGGATAGAACCCCTGTTTGAAAGAGCTCCTATTGTTCATCCCACATTACTCAATATCAAATGATCTCAAAAAAATAAAAGCTTTTCAAACATTAATTAAATCTCCTAACTTCCTTTCTCAGGTCAGTAAGTTTTATTAGCCTAGTTGTGGAGATGGAGAAAGTGAGGGATGAATGAGGAGGGTTCAGGCACTTGCCCACGATGACACAGAGAACACTTCTCACTTCCACTCTCCACTGACATCCCAGACCCCTGCCCTGAGCCCCCCCACATCTTTGAAGGCTCAGCCATGTGGGTGTAGAGGGTGCATATGGCCAGCACACTCAAGGAAGGCTAAATACTCTTTTGGTTAACCAAGACCATGTGAGAGTCCTGCTTCTGGTTTGCACTCGCTTCAGTCAAAAAAAAATTGTCACTGGCACAGTTAATTTATGTGATTTTGTAACCTCTTCATATTGCTTGGGGTTAGTGTTCTTTGCAACTCAAATGATTTTTGGTGGTGAAAACTAAGAATGCTCAATTCATTACAAAACAGCTTTTTTTTTCCACACCCCCCTTTTTCTTTTTTTTTGCTATTTTGGGGGAATATGCCCTAACACATGAATATCCTCAACCAGGTCACCAAAGGGTAAACTGCATTGCTTTTCATTTTTCTGACTGTAGATATGGGATTTCTCTCAGAATAAGACTGTAAAATAAATAATAGGCTTCAAGTTGCTTCCTTAAGATAGTCACTGGAACTTCAAAACAAAACAAAAGAAGACTTTAATGCCAAAATGCCAGTGTTCTGCACAAAATAATTAATACAACAAAAATAGGATCTATTCTGCTATCAATTGAAAGGGAATTTATGCAGGTAATTCATTAAGGCTAGCAGGAGTTTGGCATGTAAATCCTTCAGCATTTTGATGGAAAAACAGACCCTGATGATTTTCTAATTTTGTATAAGCTATTAAATACAAGCTTTTCAGTAGCAAATATATAAGAAAAAGCAAATACCTGAACAACTATGGGTGGCCTTGCTCTCTGAGGCTTCTGAAATGGCACCAGATCAAATCATTTTTCACACACTGCAAAAGATGTAACAATCATTTCAATCACCATGTTAAGAGAATCAATAATCTCTTTTTTTTTTTCCTTACAGAAAATGGCATTTAACATATTTACCATTCCCACTCCTGCAGGTTATCACCTTCATATATCTCTTTTTGTGCTCAAGGGCACGATTAGTACTTTTGAGAAGGGCATTGGCCATTTTCTTATGAAGAGCCACAAATTCTTGTAAAAACCCCATCCGAACAAAAAAAACCAACCCAAAATGAAGAGCAAATTTGTGGACTGGAATGCACCCTACTCATAATGGGAACAAAAAGCTGGCAATGAAATATAAACCTAAATCACAGCAGAATGACCTACTTTAAGGCATTTGCCAAAGAGACAGTGTTTTAGACAGCTCCTCTGAAGTAGTGTCTTTATGTCTATGCCATCTGCAGATTTATTATTGTGCTTTAGGAAAAAAAAATAGAAAATAAAGGGGGGGGGGGGGGGGGGGGGGGGGAAA
>VWZO01001195.1:243978-273978 GCA_013396975.1 Bucco capensis
GAAAGAAAAAACTACAGTACGCCTGAACAAAATTCAGCTTCATCTATAGGAAAGATTCCAGTACTGTGGGCACCACACCCACACCTACTGATGTGGTCCAAGTTTCTTTTTTTTCTTTAGAGGCACCTCATTAAGAAGCCCTGACTCATTTACATGGATACTTTTGATCTAAATTACGCTCCAAACCACACCAAATTAGGAGCATCTGTGAATGTGAAGTGTTTGTTCCCAGTGACTGGTAGAACAGGGCCAGTTCTGGACGGCACATGTTCAAGTGACGAAAAATATTTCAGATGTAACATAGTTCTGAGAGCCACTTTCCCACTAATAATTCATAATGAGTTAAACCAGTATCTCTGCTTGAACAATTCTTTCAGGCTGTGAAAAAAATCATCTCATTTTACTTTTTAAAAGGAAAAGGAGGGGTAGACAACCACCTAGTTTGGTTGTTGTCCCTGATAAAGGGCATTAACACAACCAGAAGGTGCAAATTCAATCTGTGCAGTGCCTGTTTTATCAGATATGCATTACTTTATCACCCAGACTAAAGGAAAGTCTCTATGAATGATTAGTTTTTGTTCACAGACAAGGCCTTCTACCTTGATGTATAGGCTTTGTCATTAACCCACTGTCCTGGCTTTCCTAAGGAGTCTTGAGTTAAGAGCAGGGTCTCAGCCCCATGACATGGTACCCTACACGATGGATGACATGAAAAATTCAAGACCACCAGACTTGAAAGCAGTCCTTCCCTTTCAGGCTGCATTGCTGGTGCCATCTGACTGTGCCTGTTTGTATCCTAGAAAGCCACTCCATATAAAAATGAGTCCTGTATTGATTAGGGAACTTTTTTTCCACTTTCCCAGAAAGAGGGAGAAGGGGGATCTGCTGCTTTGCTGCCTTGCAGTCTAAACTGACAAACTAAAAAAACCAGAAATAGCCTTTACCTTACTCTAAGACATAGAAGCACCAGAGACTGTAAATCCAAATTCCACGCTGGGTTTGCAATTCCCATTCTGCTAGTGCAATTTGGCATAACCTTCAGATTTGGCCCAACCTTGGGATTTGACCCATGGTTTTTTAGCAGCCACCTTTTATTCTTCCCATCTTTTATACTTTATGAATAGTCTAAGTGGCATAATACCAGTGACAATTTGTTTATGGCAAGCATTAGATGCACTGTTTTATGATTACATTCAAACTTGAAGCCATGTCTTGACATCTAATGATCATCTTGCATTCTCATGTATTATATACAATGAAGGTTTGTGTTCCAGCAAAGGGGGAGGGTGAGAGGAACTTTATAAATAACATAACTCCTTTTGTCTGAAGAGATTTTAATACATTTGTCTGATCTACTGTTTTCTCAGTAGCTAGAATATAATTTGAATATATTAATATTTTCAGCAACTGTGCTCAGAGAGCCCAGTTAATAACTTATGCATGGATATATAGATACACTTCAGACAGAGGTAATGCTTTTAGCCCTTGTGTTGGTAATACTTAGAAACACACAATGAAAGAGCCTGTTCTTTCCTCCTCTTTGTTGTGGGCATGCATTGTGATGGTATGGAGCCAGTGTTCTTTCTGTTGTCTACACAGCCTGGATTCAATAAGGAGTTATATATGCATATTATGACAATGTGGTCAAGGAAACCAGATTTTTTTACTATACCTTCATGTGCCTGTACAGTCTAAAAATCTGGTATTTATTTTTCTAGTCCTCATTCAATATGTTAACAAAATCATAATTTGATACAGGTTATGTTCACGTTATAATTAACATTATAGAATTAGATGAAAATGCAGCAAGATGTTGCTGAATGGAAAATATTTATCTCTCCGTGCATTACGCATTGTGGTGCAAGGCAAAAATCATCAATCTGTGGAGCAGCTAACTCCAGCCAAGTGTACAACAATTTGCCTCCTCCCCTGGTCCACAAGATGCAACTGATTCCCTCCTCCAAGCCAAGGGTTTCTGCACCCATCTCAGCCCCACTGTTAGATGGCATGGCCACGTCCTCTCCAGAGCTCTGCTGTGGTCTTCTGAAAGAAGGTTTCTTGCCATAGAGATAAGCAAATTCAAAAAAACTGTGTATTTTTCATAGAGTCCATCAATCTGTTTCCTGTAGCTCTCCTAGCACCTTCATGGACAAAATGCAAGCCTTTTGCACCATGTTCTCTGTATCAAAGCTAGACTCAGCCTCATCAAACCACCTCAGCATAGCATTTCATCAGCCTTGAAACTGTTCCTCCTTCCCAGATCCTTGTCATTCACATTGACAAGTCCAGGCCTTCATCAAACACTATTAGCAATCTTGGAGACCCCAGTAGTATATAGCATATGGGACAACCTGATAGCATATGGAAGCTTTCCAGTAAGTAAAGTTTACTGTGAACATCAGTTTGTCTGTATTCAAACTTCCCATCCACAGGGAGGGTTTTCAGTGGAATTCTGGCAGTAGTAGTAACAGGCAACTTAGACCACCTCCCTAGGACAGCCTATATATGTTTCCTATCTGGATAACTGTCTCATAAAAGTGTCATGAAAAGAATGAGTTTTCTATTCCTTCAGATCACCTACCCCATGGAAGTCATTGCAGCTGCTATGGGCTCTGTATCAGCCCTGACATTTCTGTCTCAGGGCAAATTTCAAACCTCGATAAATATGTTTTGAATCTCACCTGATCACTGTAGTGGAATTGCTCAACCTTTCTGGGTTACATGCCAACAGGTTTTCATTACTCAAATTATGCAAATACATCTTCACATCAAGAAACTACAATATTTGCTTCCTAAAGAGGCACTTTCTCAGCTTATAAATCCATTTACAACCATTCACTTCAAGTTGGACATTTTGTGCTGTAGGGCAAGATCCATGCAGCACCAACAGAAAAGTCTCCTGTATTTAGTCTTAGCTGAGAGTCAGACAGGACAGTGTCAGTGGTCTTTCAGAGCTTGAGGCAATGAAACAAAAATCATACGCAAGGCTTAAAAAAGCTTCATCCCCAAGAAGAATATGCCTGTGCTTAACATCAATGCCCAAGCCAAGCCATGCAGGGACAGAGCCATTTGGCAGACAGACACTGCCAAAAATGCTTCTCTGCAACTCTACGAGTACTGTGTCCAAGTCTAGAGTCCTCAGCACAGGAGAGACATGGACCTGATGACTTTACAAAGTCCCTTCCAACCCAGATCAGTCTATCATTATATGATTCTCTTGGGTGCACTGAGGTATTTTACTCTATTAAGCTACAACAGAGGGATTTGATGTTCTGCAAACTTTTTACTTACTGAGCTGTCCCAAGACTGATGAGCAGGTCTTGATATCAACAGCAAAACTGTACCTGTTGTTCCTAAATCTGTCAATATCTGTCAAAAATTATTTCAGTTAGGAGGTCTAAGACTCGTGTGTGTTTTCTCACCAATTTTACTAACTGTGATTCTGTGATTAGGGTCAGACAAAAGCAGGTATTGGCAAGTCTGGTCACTTGAAGCTTCAAAGATGAAAGAAACACAACTACTGAGAGAAGTAGGACTGTCTGTCTAGAGAATAAAGACTTTTGCAAAGTGTCTGAGGCAGTTAGACCACAGTCATCTGAGACCAGTAGATGTGTGAATGAATATTTCACTAAAAAAAAGGAACTAATGAGAACATTCAAAGCTGGTTACCCGCTAGGAAATATTGCAGAACTTGCAGTACTACAAAGGGTGCATCTGAGAAAGAAACAATCCATAGAAAATCCTCCACTCCAGGCACTTTGTGTGTTTAGTGCAATGGACTATGCATGTGCACAAAAAAATAAATATCAAGCTAAGGTGAGTGGACAAGACAGACAAAGTGTAAGTAGAAAAGACAATGCTGACACAGTAAATTCATTGCTCAAGGGCAAGGCAAATGTAAATAAGTTTAAAAAAATCAAAGACTCGTGGCACATACTCACTAGTGCATTTAAGAGATACATTCATCCTACTCATGTTCAATATCAGGGCTGAAACAATCGTGCTGCTGGGAGGCATGTTAAAGCATCTTTCAAATCTGATACAATTGCAATGCATATATATATTGCACGAGTAGCTTGTGGAGAGCTCAGAACTGAACCTGAAAGAGTAGGAATCCTGGTTGAGGTCACATCCCATATAAAATCATCTCTGTTGGGCAGACCACTGCAAAAAGACTTTCATTTCGAAACAAGATGGTGATGATACAGGTTAGAAAACAATAGAGACTTGGTATTGAGGACAATCAATAGGCCAGTATTAAAAAGGTTGTCATTAGTTAAAAAGACCTGAAACAAAACAATTTACGGAGTAAATACAAATAGAGGAGCTAACAGAAAAGGAAAACTTGGGTGAGAGTTTGTTATCTGACTTTTGTGGAAGTCTTTGCCACATTCTCTGAGTTCAACATCAGAAATTACTGGTGGTCTCTCAAAAGTGATTAATTTATTCATAACACTTGACAAAAACAATATGTTGTTAACAAAACTGAGTTTTTAATGAGAAGCTCTAGACTCACCAGCATTTCTGAGCAGGGTGGCTACAGTTCAGCATCCCAGGTTGTAATTCCAGCCAATTGCCACTTTTGGGCTTTCAGTCAGAAAGCAAACCCATCATATCGAGGGCTGAGTTATTTGCTGTCAACTGGATTACTGTAGCACAAAAGAACTATAATTGAAGGCTGCATGAGGTTATAGATTGAACATAGTCAAAAGCAGTAATTCCAGTTAGTAAAAGTAGATATCATCCAGAATGAGAAAAGTTAAGCTTATAGAAGGTGAAATTCTGAGTCCCTTCTGGCTCGCAGTCGCTGGGAGTTTTGTCAGTGGCTTTAACTGTAATCAGAATTTCACTCACTGTCACTGCAAAGGGTGCAATGAAGTGAAAGTTAAAATAACTGTTAACCTGGGGCTTCCAAAATATTTTTTCTGAGCTCAGTGTTTTCCTGACACAGCAATGCAGAGAGCATCAGTGCCAGGGGCTGACACCCTTCCACCTGAGCTGCTCTTTTGAAAGACAGGTAGAGATTACTGGAAGAAAAAAGCACAGTGGAGACTGGCAGACACACTAGGTTTGCTGGCAGCAGGAGGATTATATTATAATACTGGGTCTCATCATCTTGCTCTTTTTCTTACCAGTAAATCTGAACCAAAGAACGCAATTTACATGTATCTATGAAAAAGGCTTTCCTGTGTGCTTTCCATACACCCTCTGCTTTTGGTAGGCTACACAAGGGTGGCTTCTTTCACTCAATCAAAACCCAATTGGGTAACCACCAGAAGTGGTGGCTTGGCTTTTGCCACATCTTTGTTTGTCCATCACTAAAGCATGCCAAAGCTTCAGTGTCCCTTCAGAAAACAATGCTGTTAATAACATTAATCCACCTTTATTAAGAGCCTTTAGCTTTATGGAGGAGTAGCAAATATTATTAAAAGACAAGAGGATAATAAGGAAATGTGTTTTTTTCCCTTGCTGACCTAGTTTCTAACCTCACTTTAAAAAAAAAATCTTCCCTTGCTTTTAATTAGGCTTAATCTAAAGCTAAGCTCACAAATCTAGCAAATTTAAGGGCTGCTTTTAAGTGAATTTTCCTCGCCTGTCAGAGTTCCTCAAAGCTTTTAGGCTAGAGTTAGAAGTTTCTTGCCAGCCCAGATGCCAGCTTAAGGCAGCCCATAGGAACACCCAGCATCGCTGCAGTACCACACTGAGTTCCAAAGCTACCTTGCACAGCATTCCTCCCACAACAATCGCTGTCCTTTTCTCATCAGCAGTAGCCAGAGGCAGTATTAAGGGTGAAGGATATCTATCATGAAAAGTCCAGTGTCAATGTGTTCCCCCAATTTATTTACTGACCTTCAATGCAACAGCCATACTCCTGACCCTCACGAGATGAAGCCTAAGGGGAAATGGCACTGAGCACCAATTCCATATCCTGTTGTTCTGTGGTCTAAATTAAGTGCTAATTAATTACCACTGGCATCTTTGGCATTGCCTGTCAAATTGGATTTAGGATATCCTTTCACTGTTTAAACAAATAGCCCTACATCTAAGGCTAAAATCCCAAGTGTTACCCTTTGCTTTACTTTTAAGTTTTTAGTTAAAAATTCAGCCAGTAGGTCCATGGATTTTGTAGGTAGAATTCAAATAAAAGAAACAGGAATTGATATTGTCAATTTTGATTAATAGTCCCTCATTAATAAGCATCCTGTTATTCAGTTTCCACCTGCAGTTGCTGATGTTGCCTGGAATCAATTAACTCATATAATTTGATTTATTTTACAAAGACATTTTTGGATGTGCTGTGCTGATGATAAAGGTTCTATATTTACAATTCTTGATTTAAGGGAGATTGTCACTAACTGCTTTTTTATTTTGAATGTTACAAGGAAATGTAGCTTTGGACATTCTTGAACAAAAATATTTAAGCAAGTTAAAAAAAGTTAAACTTTATTAATGTAAAACTATCTGTTGCCTTCTGAGCCACCCAGACCACAAAAGCATATAGAACCTATGACAGGTTGGTCTTTACAATAAGGTAGTTGTTCTGCAGGAAAAAAAAAAAACATCAGAAAAAGAACTTAAAAAAATATAAAATATCTATCACAGCAGAAGTTACACCACCAGCCAAAAATACATTTAAGGACCCTGTGTGTTATATCTCTGTCTGAACATATATTATTCTCTGTAGTCTCACACTGCCTTTATCACTCTACTATCCAAACACCTCTAAGAAGTGCATTAGCATCTGCCTAACATCTGCCACGGGTGCTTTTGTTCTCCCCCATCCCCTCCCCAAGGAGAGGCTCCTGCTTGCAGTGGGACTGTGCCTTTTGAAGAGGGGTTCACTGCTGTTTGAGACATATATGCTGCTACAGGGCTGTCAGAGAAGGGGGGAAATTAATGCCTTGTGCACAGACCTGCAGACAGAGGAGTCTGAGATGCTCCTTAAGGAAGTTCATGGCCTTCAGTTGACTCCTACCAACCGACTGGCCCTAAACAGGCAATTTCAGGCTCAGTAGCAACCTGCATTGGAAAAACATGGACTAGCCAGATCTCCTCTCCTCTCCAGTCCTACGAACATTAATAAGAACCAGTTTGCCTTCAACACACCAAAAATTAAAAAGCAAGCCAAACTGGGAGGACAGAGTCCTGGTTGTCAGGAAATGGGAGAACTTAGCAGGTCACCCAGTTGTGTCAGTTTTCCAAAAGGGAGACCTGGAACTTTTTCAGTTACAGGGAAGATTTTGAGGAAAGATTTTTGAATCCATTTCTTTGACACAAAATGGTTTGGGGAATGAGAACTGAGCCTCTGGCCACAGTGGGCCCCTGTGCTGTGCTGGGACTCCAGTGTACATCCTCTGCCTTGGGAACTTCTCTACCACAGGAGATGGCCAGAATAAAAGAAATGATTGCAAGACTGAGATGCAGGTACCCCGTTGCTCTGCTCTCTTCATGTAGCCACGGCTGAGGGAGGAGGGAAGAGCACAGCTCTTGTTCTACAGAAGAACATGCAGGACTTCTCCAAAGTAAACTCCTGAACAGAGCCCCTGTAGAGGCCTATGTCCCTTTAGATATCTAAATGTCTGCATCTTGGCCTCAGCCATTCAGAAAATAAAGACTTTCTCTACAAGACAGGCACTATGTGAGGTGTGCAAAAGGCAAGAGCACATGAGCTCTTCAGAAAGGATCTCAAACAGGTAGCAAAGTTCACCCCATGGTGAGAAGGCTTCATTCGGAACTATTCTCTTACTAAACCAGGCTGAGCCAGAATAAACCTCTTTCTTCAACTTTTCAGAGTCTCTTCAGCCAACTGTGAACTGATGTTGGGATTTAGTTTAGCTATTATTTTCATTTAGGGCTGGACTCCAAGACAGTTCATCCAGGGAAGGGCTCATGCTGTGAGATATGTGGGGGATCCCCTGAGGAAGCCTATTCTCCACTGGGTCCTTGTCAGCTGTCCAGGTACTATATTTAGCCATCCAATGGTCAGATTTAAAGTCTAGCCTGCAGAAGACAGCATCAAGTGCTCATTCTTGTGTCCCAGAGCAACAGAAGAGAAGGGATTTTTCCCAAAGAGCTGTAATATGAACCCACAGCTGCAGAGCACAGGAAGCCCATGGAGTTTCTGTAGGCCAGGAGCCATGAAGGCTATTTTCAGCAAAAGCAAGCTCTTAAGTATGTCTGAACTATTTCTGACCCCTCTTGTAACATATCATACACCATGACCTGGTTTCTCTATTACCAGCCATGGATAGCTTTTGTTTCAAATTCAACCTATGGGGCAAAAAAAAAAAACCCAAACCAAACCACAAAACCCAAAACAAAAAGGAATTTAAAATACCTTTCCATTTTACACAGGCCAAAGAAAGTAACGTAAAACTGTAGTAGTCCATATTTGTTGCAGAAGAAACAACCTGGCACATTTTGCAAAGGGTAGACTTTGACAGTGGTTTGGAGCTACTCTATGAGCATAAACCTCAGGTCATAGCTACATAGGAGCAAGGCTTCCCCCTCCCAACATGGTCTACAACCATGCTGAAGATTCAGCTGATAACGTTTGCATTTGCTTAGCTTCATCCCCTGGTGAACACCACTGCAATGCAACTGAGCAAATCATTGTAAAGCCAGTATATAAATAACAGTAGCAATTAGTTTGCATTCATAGAATATCAAGAATACCAATTTATTACTAAATTTTAAATCTCTACATTGAATTGAACAATTTATATCAATAGAGCTTGGAGTATCAGGGGCTCACTTCACACTGATTATTTCCCTACATCTCTCAAGGTGAGGTTAAGTAGAGCACAGCCCCTGCCATCTTTCTCCACAGTGGATGCATTTTGGTGTCCATCCTAATCTAGTATATCCAGCTGGGTATGGATAGCTGCATAAGACTTGGACCTGTTCTAGAAGGATGCCTATTATTATTATTTGTGTTTTAAAAGGACCCTCAAAAAGCTGTAGTTCAGTTGTCTTTTTAGTATGAAAAACCACTTCTTAAGTTCTTCCTGAAGAACACCTACTATAGCTGAACTGAAAGCAAGTTACAACAGAAAATGATATTGCAGCAATATGCTGTATCTCAGGAAAGTATGTAACAGGCCTTAAATAGAAAGGAAATATATTGAGAAGAAACCTGATAGTTTATCTATGCATCATTTTGTACTTGTGCTTCCTTCCTAACACTGAAAAACCCATCTGCAAAAGCCCTGCCAAAATGTGCTTATACACACACAGGCATTATCACTTCCTAGGACGGTGCTTTTTATTATCAGGTTATTTTCCAGTACATTTGGCACAGTTAAGGTAAGTATATTAACTTTACTCCCAAATAAAGAAAACAAAGTTGTACTGAATGTCTCAGCTATTGTCAGTGAGTTAAGAACTGACAGGAGGTCCAAGTAATCAACCCTGTCTACTGCGCCGAGCTTTCCCCTGGGATGCCTCTTCTGATGGTACAACATATCTGACTGGCATGGATGGAGAATTGCTTTCAATAAAGATTTTATTTCAAGGTTGGATGATTCCTTCCCAAATGTCTTGCCACTAAAGCAAAGTATGTAATACCTGGGTTTGTTTTTTTTTTTAAACTCCTGTGAAGCAGCATTTGGGAAGGAGGAGAGTATAAAGTGTTGAGCTAGAAACTGAAAGTTGAATTTTAACATGCTCAAAATGATGGGGAGCTCTGCAAAAGCAAGGCAGAGAGCTGCTGCATGAAAACTGGCCCATAACAGTGCAGTGAAAAGGCCTGTTAACAGCTGAGATGAGTTGAAGGCAGCTGAGCCATTTGCAGGGCCAAGTCCTTAAGCTCAAACATGACATTTGCATATGCCCGAGTATATATAGGAAACAGATATTAGCTAATTTGAGGATAATTATTGGTAAAGTGAATCAATGGGATGCATAGGCTGACCCATTAAGGCAGTTGATAGGAACTTACAAATCAGATCAGCCCTGCTGTCCATCAGGATGAGCAGCTCTGGCTGTGACAGTGGTTACCAGTATAGTTCAGCAAATGTACAAACCCCATCCAAATAGGTTGTCATGGAATAATCCACTTAGGGAGGAGTCAGTTCCTAATTCTGTGAGGTTAGTTGTTACACCAAGAGGACAGACATCACAAATACATCATTTTCTTCTTTCTGGGGAGTTTTCTGTATTCACATGCATCTTTAATCTTTCTTGGCCTCTGTTTAGATCTTGGTGTCTGTCATGACAGTGACTTCCCTGGTTAAATAAAATATTGTGCATAATGCTGATGGACAGGCTTCTGATAAGATCAATTTATCCCTCAGTTCTCTACTGAATTCAGAGTTTGGTATTTCCTACATCTGCCATTCTGACCCATAATCTTTTACTACGTGACCCAGAATCACAGAATAGTTCAAGTTGGAAGGGATCCATAAGGACCATTAAGTCCAACTCCTCATCCTACAGGATCATCAAGTCCTACAGGTCCTCCTGGACCCATCCTTATTCTTCTGATCCCCTCATTTTGTAATGGGTTGCCTTTTAGTCATAGTCTGTATTCATAGTCAAATTCCTGCAAGACCAGCAGGGTTGCCTTGTTGAAATTCTACCCTTAGATACAGTTTAAAGCAGTAAAAGAGAAATAGGCATGGCTAAAACCAGTTCTGCTGAGGGTAGGAATGTCCCTGACATTGAGCCAACTCAGATCCTCATAGGCTGGAAAAGGCTCAGAAAGCAAGACTGAGCAGTTCTCAAAGCAGCTAGCAAAAGACACCACCTCTACACTCTCACTCTCCAGTTTACGGTAAACCAATGCTCTTTCCATGGGATTTTCTTCCCTATGTAGACTGACCTCTCTCAAATATTTTCTGTGCAGTAGAAACATGAAAACATTGAGGAATCAGTCTTGAAATGCTTTACCTTCCCCTCAGCAGTTCCTACAGAGTGAAAATGGATGAAGAACATTTCCTAATCCCTAGTCTGTTTGAAGTAATAATCCAGGGTGCTTTCCAAATGTCAAAATTAATAATGATTTTATTTAGAGAGGTTGAAAAGTGTAGGTTTAATGGAAGTAGAGAGCCAAACTCCCCATACAATGACCCTCTTAGCTGTAGAGTTGGCCTACTCTCCGTCACATGCTTTCCAGCTTATGGTTGCCTTGGCAACAGCCAAAGCATAAGTTCCAAGTATTTTTGCTTATATTTCCCCCATTGACACTAGAACCTTCCTATCAGACACTTCTGTTGCTTTAATACATCATTAACTTCATTACTATTAATAATGAGAGCTGTATTTTCTGCCTATCTCTTGTCTTGTGACCTTAAAGGACTGATGCCACTTCTTGAAGCACATTTATTTGGGACAGGGGGAAAACCAAAAAATCTTACACCCAACAATTTCTTGATGTGGTCCCAACATCTGTGGCATTGGACTATAGATTGTAAAAATAATCTTAAATTGATGGCTCGCTACTCCTTTCCTTTGGGCTTGACAAAAAGTAGCTCTGGCATTTCCTTTCACTTTTCATGTTGTTAATGGGGTATCACTCTTTCTGCTTTTTCTCTTGCCAAAAAAGGAATTCTTGCCCATTTCTTAGGGATTTTCTCTTAATGACTCCATTTCTCTTAGCAGCTACAGTAACAGCTTAAGTGTGCATATATGGTTTTGGTTTGCTTTGACTTTTACTTTTGTGGATTGATTAAAAAAATAGTTATAGAATTTCTCTGGTAGCTATTTGTCATTTTGAAAGGCATAAGGTCATAAATTTATAATTATTTTATTCTAACTGGATTGAATTCTTTCCCACCAGTAGCTGTATTTTACCACAGCTTATGTAGCTAATGAGATTTTGCATGCTTCTAAGTTTGTTTGGTCTATAGTTTCTTTGTTATTATGGTCATCAAAAAAGTATGACTGCATGAAGAGGTAGACAATATCAAGAATTTTCAAGATATTTTTATCAATAAAAGAATTATTATTCTAGCATTAAGTGTAGGGACCCTAAACACACTTGGATATTCTTAGTGCCACTTTCCATATCAATGAACCACAAGAGATCATAGAATGGTTAGGGTTGGAAGGGGCCTCTGGAGGTCATCTAGTCCAACCCCCCTGCAGTGGGCAGGGACATCCCCAACTAGATCAGGTTGCCCAGAGCCCTGGCAAGCCTCGCCTTGAATGCCTCCAGGGATGGGGCCTCAACCACCTCCCTGGGCAACCTGTTCCAGTGTTCCACCACCCTTGTGGTGAGGAACTTCTTCCTAATGTCCAATTTAAATCTCCTCCTCTCCAGTTTAAAACCATTGCCCCTTGTCCTTTCATTCCAGGCCTTTGCAAACAGGTATCATGGCTGATACTAAACTGATGATCTTTAAAGTGACACAAGATAAAACTGCTCAATATATTTTCTTTCCCCTGGTGAACTAGCATCTCTACCCATGCTGATGTCATCTGCAAATATTTTACAAGGCTTCCAACCTTCACCATTTAACAAGCTCAACAGAAATCAAGTCTCACAAGGAGGCTCCTTGCTTGATATATCTCCTTCTGAAGAAGTGGCATTAAGAAAACAAACCTTGTCTCCCCTGTAACAAACATTTTATGTTGTGATAAAGATGTGTATGACATCCATCAGAAGCCCACACAGTCATTTGGCAACAAAATTGCTAACTTTTGGGACTTTCTGAACTCCAAAGAGAAGAGATGGCATGCTAACATCACCACAGATGAAAAATAATTATTTTTAATATCTAATAAAGATGTTATATTTTAAGAAACTAATAGTTAAGCCAAGCTGATTAGTGCCATATGGAGACTGTTCTGTGGAATGGACACCACGGTTACAAGCATGAGGCAGAGCTAAGTAATGCATCCTATTTATATATGGGGAAAAAAAAAAACAACCAAGAGAGTCTTGATGCTCAAGGAATGTGGCAAATGAGAAGGTTGGCAGAAACCTACAAGATGATACTCTTTGCTATGTGACCCACCCACTGCCAGCAATATAACCTTTTTCACATGACTGAAGCTATGATGGCTCACCAAGTTTCTTTCCCTTTTCGCTTACAGTGTAGGTTGCTGTAAATTCAGCAACAGGTAGAGGAAAACAGAGACAGATCTAATGATCTTTAAATTGCTGTCAGGATTTTCAAAAGCTACGTTGGGGGGGGGGCTGGTGAAGCAGAAACTCAGCTTCAACAGTCCACTTGGCATATTTCAGTTAAAACTAACAGGTTAAGAAAGCATCCATAAATTCAACCATTCGCATCTTAAAGTTACATTTAGTTCACATTCCTCGGTAGAGCTGCACAATTTATATATGAAATATGTATCTTCATTTACTAGCCTTTCCAACCTAGGATATATTATATGTTCAGGAGGGTTGAGGGAAATGGATTTCTACTTAGTTTGTACTCACTGCTGCAGAGATTTATGCAAAAATGCCTACCTAAACTCCATCCATTAAACCTATATTGTTCTTAGGCCAGACTTCTCCATCCTTAATGTTATTTCCACAAGAATATTAAGTCTTAATACATGCATAAGATCAACTTTTAATAATAATAGTCCTCCTCTTGTAATTTTGTGGGTAATAAAGATATCAAAGGTTATAATCCTTACCATTATTTTCTAAGTCATCTCATTAAGGTATATGGTCCAGTGTCTTTCAATAAACTTTGTGTCTGGATAAGGCATGCAAAAGTCTTTAGTTACATAAATTCCACAATCCATTTCAGACCATACTAACTTTATTGGATTTAAATTAGCAGAAGGAATGTGGCTCATATGAGCTCTATATTAAGAGTCTTTTTTTTTTTTCCCCCAGCTCTTTCAGTGCCACAGACCATGTTTAACAGAAGCAGGGAAGCTTCTCCCTGGAGCCACCAAAACTGTTGACACCAAAAATGCTGAATTCCCTTATTGAAATGGGAGATGCTCTTTGTGCTATCTAAATGTATGAGCTCAGAAATTATTGCTTTATACACTAACTAATGCTCATTCACCAGCAAGCAACAAATTGGAAATGGGGCTCTAGACCTCCAGCCTGTGCACATCATGCTGGCTAGGGCTGACTCTCCTTTTCCTTGTTTGTCAGGTTGGCAGAAATCATATCTTCCCTCCCTCTTTTCACTTTTTTTGGTAACCTAACCAACCAAACATCCCTATTAAGAGGAATCAGGGAAAAAAGAAGTGTGTACTTCAAATGCAACAGCGACTCCTTTGACATCCCTCTTTTTTTTTTTTGTAACCAACTCTTATCCCTTTCGTCAACAGGATAGCAGCCAAGGAATCCGTGAATCTTATGTCAACACAAAGCTTAGGAATTGTCTTTGGACCAACACTCCTTAGACCTGAGAAGGAGACAGGGAACATGGCAGTCCACATGCTGTACCAAAATCAGATCGTTGAACTTATGCTGAGCGAGTACAGCGAGATCTTTGGCGCCGAGGAAGACTGACAGACAGGGCCTGGGATTGAAAACTTCACATCTGTCTTGATGTCTAATATTTTTACATTTCTGTAAACATATTTCTGAAATATTTCTTTTTCCCCTCTCGAGCGACAGATGCCTCATATTCTGCAAACTTAATGAAGGCTTTGTGTTTCCTTTTCAAACATTGGAATCAAAAATATTGTCAACATTTGCCTATATGCATTCTGCATTAACCCTTTGAGAGTTTCATTATGCTAGCACTCCAAGTGTCACTTTGGGGTTGGTTGGTTTTTTTTTTTGCAAGCTCAGCATACAACATATGGCCAAAGACCATAGAAAAATGCTGTTTACCAACATATGCAGCGGCACAGAAAGACAAATAATAATTGAGAAGGTTTGTGGGAAATGGATTAAAATATGGATACTAAAAGCAGTGAATTCAAGGAGTGATAGCAGATCATTTGTTGCTAATAGTATAATTTACCTTCCTCTGATATTAGAAGTAAAAAACATGTTGAATAATCATTTTGCTTAGAGTTCAAGAAAAGATTAAATTTAATGCTTTTAAAAAGATAAATAAAAAACAACCAACCCCACACTCTCATTATTTGCATAACAGTGCCTAAAAAAAAAAACCCAAACCTACAGAATTGGAACTTTAGCTTTTTTCACCTTAAAAGTAGTATATCAAATGAAGACATTGCATGACTGCTCATTTTAATGTAACAACCATTTTGAGTCTTCATCACACTGTACATCTGCCTGCTTTCCCCAGCTATCTCATGTTCTGTAACATTTGTATTGTGCTCCTGAGGATGCTTTATTGGTGAACTACATTAAATTCATCTAGAAAGAACTTTATAAAAAGAAAAAAAAAAAAAGAAGCCTTTTCATATGCCCTTAGGATTACTTGGCTAGACTTGAATCAATTTATGCATTTGATGGTTAGTTTCAGTTGTCATGGATAAACAAAAGGGTAACTGTCTAGAATATATCAAATATTGTTTCATTTTGAAATGTATGTTTCCAGCTATACACATCTCCTACTCTGTTTTGTAAAAGTATTCTGCTGATAAAATGTAGACTTATGTTTGACAGCTTTTTAATCAAGTTCAAAGAGAATAAATAAAACTAATCCAGTGTGGTAAAGAGTCTGTCTGGTTATCGATTTGTTCATAAAATGAAAAATAAACCATGTAAATAAAATGTGTGAAACACAGATCTAGAAGCAAATATTTAAAGCAATTAAAGACCCCAAAACACAGGATTAGTGCCTAGGTCTGCTGTGTGTGAGAGATACGTCTTTAATATCACCTCAGCGGATCACAGATTCCTTCAGTTTTTACTTAGCATCCTTTTGCAACATAATGTGTTGTTCAGGATA
This sequence comes from Bucco capensis, assembly GCA_013396975.1. Classification (NCBI taxonomy): domain Eukaryota; kingdom Metazoa; phylum Chordata; class Aves; order Piciformes; family Bucconidae; genus Bucco; species Bucco capensis. Next base: position 259,767 of record VWZO01001195.1, read on the forward strand.
GGTTGCTCCTCAGAGTGGTCATTTATGGGAACAGACATATAATGAGGCCTGATTAGTAATTAAGACCAAGCTCTTTCATCAGGTACTAAGACAGGCAGAAAACAACACCAAAGGAACCATAAAAAACTGACTCTAAGGTGTTTCCTGACTTCAAACACGTTTGAAAAAAAAAATCAGGCTATGTAGCAACCATTAATTAAAAATTATAAACACAAAACCAAAAAAAACAACTCCCAGATATTCCACATAATCATTTCTGAAGACGACTACCATGTTCTGGAGAACCCAAATTTCCTTTACTTTCAAGAAAATATTTTTCATGTTAATGTCAAGCCATGAGTAGTTAAACAGTAAAGCTTTTCAGCAGCATCGTCTTTAGACTCTTTTAATAGCAACAAACCAGGCGCTGTTTATAGCCTCTGGAAATGACTGGAAGAAAGATAGTCAGAAGTTCAGTCTCTTCCTTAATAAAGACCATTCACGTTATGGCCCCATGGGTGCTCACAATCAGGCTATTGAAGTAATTTCTGCTATTACTGGAAATGAAAAGTTCACTTGTTATTTAGATCCTGTTGCAAACCGAAGAAAAGATTCTTAATTAATTAATTAATCTTCTGTTAAGCTTTCTTTGGAGCATGGAGACTCCTCTTTTCTTGTTTCTCTAAGCAGGACAAGGTTTATGAAATGAACCCAGATCTTTCTTAAAGATCAGCTGGTTTGGTTGGGGGAAAAACAGAAAAAAAAAAAAATCAAGTGAACTTTTGGACACATAAGCCTTTCTTTGGTTTTGAAGGGTTCTTTCCATGAATGCTGCACAAATGTGCTGACTTGTCTACTCAATGCTTTGCTAAAGATAGAAGTCTGATACGTGGGTAGCCAGTTCTGGGAGGATAGACATGTCTCTCAACAGAGGCGTGCATACATCTGGGGTGTATAGTAGAGATCTATCCTTTCTTGTCCCAGCAACAGAAAGGAATGTGGGACTCTGACTCTTCTGCCAGCTTGCAAGTGATAGGACAAGAGGAAATGGTTTCGAGTTGCACCACGGAGGTTCAGATTGGATATTAGAAAGAATTTCTTCACTGAGACGGTTATCAGCCATTGGAACGGGCTGCCCAGGGAGGTGGTGGAACTCAAGAAATTCAACTGCAAAAATAGAATTTTTGAGCAAACAATGAGATTGACTTGATGAGCTACAGGTGAAAGAGGACACAAACAGCCCTGAACAACTCTTCATCCCTCTTTTTATTTACATGTATATACATCTATAAAAAGAGGATCATGCATATTAATAATCCTTAAGTTCTCTGCTAGGACAGTTGAAGTGCAGGTAGTATTCAGCCTGTTTTTGTGAGCACTCCATGTTGCAGCAGAGCCAAAGACTGCCATTCAGCCCAAGGCACTCAGGAATTTCAACAAATCAATTACTACATATAGACCATGGGTAGACTTTGGAAGGAAGCTGGAAATTTAGGTGGGACCCCAATCACCACAGTAATCATGTATAGTTTTTATATGGCTGATCTTCAGAAGAGGGTGAAAGACAAGCCTCAGGGAATGCACATATCACAGCAGAGCAGGTTCCCCTGCATCACATTTCTGCTTCAGAAAGAAAAAGTGGAACATAAGGAAGCTGAATATAATCATAGAATCACAAAATGGTTTGGGTTGCAAGGGACCTTCAAGGTCATCTAGTCCAATCCCATTGCTGTGAGCAGGGACATTGACAACTAGAGCAGGTTGCTTAGAGCTCCAAACAACCTGACCTGGAGTGGTTCCAGGGATGGGGCATCTACCACCTCTCTGGGCAACCTGGGCCATTATTGCACTGCATTCATTTGAAAAAAAGAAAATTTCCCTAGTCTAAATCTCTCTCTTTCAGTTTAAAACCATTTCCTCTTGTCCTGTCACAACAGACTTTGCTAAAAATTCTGTCCTCATCTTTCTTAAAGACCCATTTCAGTAGTGAAATGCTGCAAGAAGGTCTCCCTGAAGCCTTCTCTTCTCCAGCCTGAACAACCCCAACTCTCTCAGTCTGTCCTCACAGTAGAGAGGTTCCAGCTCTCAGATCATTTTTGTGGCATCCTCTGGACCTGCTCCACCAGGTCCATGTCTCTCCTGTGCTAAGGACTCCAGAGCCTGCCCCAGCACTGCAGGTGAGGTCTCCCCAGAGCAGAGCAGAAGGGGCAGAATCACCTCCCTTGACCTGTTTTCCACACTGCTTTGGATGCAGCTCAGAAGATGGTTGGCTTCTGGGATGCGAGCAGACATTACTACCTCATGTTCAGCTTTTCATCCACCAGCACCCCCATGTCCTTCTCCACAGGACTGTTCTCAATCCCTTCAACCCCAGTCTGGATTGATACCAGGAATTGCCCCAAACCAGGTTCAGGGCCTTGCACTTGGCCTTGTTGAACCTCATGAGGTTCACACAGGCCCCCTTCTCAAGCTTGTCCAGATCCCTCTGGATGGATCCCATCCCTCTGGCATGTCAACTGCACCAATCAGCTTGGTGTTGTCTGCAAACTTGCTGAGGGTGCACTTGATCACACTGTCTATATCATTAATGAAGGTATTAAGCAGTCTTGGTCCCATCACAGACCCCTGAGAAACACCACTTGTTACTGATGTTCATCTGGACATTGACCACACACCTCTGGATGAGACCATCCCACCAATTCCTTATCCAAAACCAAGAGTGACCATACTGGCAGCACTTCAAATGCTCCATGGCTCAGCCTCCAGCCTACCCACTGCAGTGAAAAATGTAGACCAAGTCCAATCATTACTTCCAGCTTTCCCACAGGGAATGTTTCTTTGCAGCCCCAGGCAGCAAATGGTTTTAAGTAAATGGCTGAACACTCTGTATACATCTCTATCTTTATGTAGTTTCTGTCACTTATTATCCATTTTTAATCCTGCTAGGCTTTTTGTCTTAATGGTATCTGATGAATTTCCCAGGTTAATTATGCACCATGTAAGAAATTATTTTACTTGTATCACTTTTAAATTCATTAGCTTTTAGGATTATTGTATAGCACTCCACTTGCTCTTGATTTATGGGGAAGGCTAACCAGGATCATCTGGCTGACCTCTTCTGGCAATTCACTCTCCTATATACCACTAACACATCACCTCTCATTTGTCTCTTAATCAATTTAACCTTCCCTTGTACAGAAGATCTACCACACCTCTTCTAACTTGTTCTAGCTTTCACTGAATGCTCTGTGTATCTTTTCTGCCCTTTTGAACAAAACCCTAAGCATTCAAGGTGAAAGGATCCGTAATATTTTCATTATTGATCTCTTTTCAGCTCTTAAAAGAATCAAGTAGCTTGTTTGTAGCTGATTGCCCTTTCTGTACTGAAGAACTGAACTGTCTCTAGCACTCCTCACGGAGAAGGGAATTTGGGGAGTTAAATGCTATTCCTAATCCATATGGAGAGCACATCAGTGCTGCTGGTTTCTGCCTTGTGGCTATCTCACCTTGCAGCTATCCAAGTTTGCATCAGCAGACTCGGCCACACAAGAAAGTTCTACATCATGACAGGATTTCTGTTGTGTAAGTATATATTCAGCATGGGAAGAAAATAAGTGCTGTCGGGATCAGATTAAAGGTATTTTGATACCTGCCTGAACCACTCTTACCTTAGTTTCTAAGCCTCTTGCAGTCTTTGTGACACTGGTTTACAGTGTGAAGGACTGCTTTTGCCTTTTGAGGCTGCAAAATTAAAAGGAAGCCTACATCAGCTCAGGGATGTAGACCTGGAATGTACTACAAGATGGGCTAGGATCCTACACGGTGAATCACCTCCCTCCATCTAAGGCTGCACCATCAGACTGATGATGAAACACAGAGGTGATATTGTACAGACACTTATTTTTTTAGTTTGAGAGCCACATTTAGCTGTGAGCCAAGTGCAATTTCACTAATCCCACACAGACACAGGCCACGTAGGGCTGCAGGAATGCAGAGCTGATGATCACCCTGCTCCCTAAGACACTCCACTTCAGACTAAACAACACAATAGCGTTGGTTATTCCTGGTTTCCTGAGAGTTGTTGGTTGGAAAGCAAATCAAATTTCCTTTTGTGCCTGTAATGTGCTTCACCTCAAATCTGAGAGCTGAAAGATAAGGCCGCTACCTTAAACAAACATGCCTTAAGATGCAAAATACAAGCACCTTCTTGAGAACTCTAGTACTATTCTTTTTCACTGTCTTGTCTCTTTGAAGTGTAGATAGCCAAAAACATTGGCTACGCTTTCCCTCTGATGCTGCAGGTTTTTTTGAAAGTATTATGCATATTGCAGATGAGGTTTTCTTGCACTAGATTGAAAAAAAGAAATAATCTTATTAAAAATGTAAAAGGATTTCAGGGTTCTGTGCAGAGTCAGAGAAAAGAGAGATGTCAACAATAAACATGCCATCGGAACAATACGGAAGGACCTCTGTCCCATGGGCATAGTATCTGTCTTATTAATAACTTGCTTTTATATATTTTTTCTCATTTCCCAAAACAAAGCAGTGAGGGGGAAAATAGATTAAAAAAAAAAAAGGAACAGGTTTGGAAATCAAAACATTTCCTTGACTTCACAATTCAACTCCTCCGTGAAACGCAAGAAGATGAACTGAGATCTGGTGCATATTCTGGGTTCACATAATCCTACCCTGGGTGCTCTTCTATTCTCAAGACATCCTTGGCACAGGGACAAAGAATCATCAGTTCTCAAGAGTCCATCACAGAGCACATTAGCTCTAACTAGTAGATTAAAAAGTTGGGCCTTTTAAGTGGCTAAGGCAGACTCAGCATGAGCACTGATGGAAATGATGTGGGTTTTACAAGTTACTCATCCTCTATGATTGCTGGACAGGGTATAAGAAAGAGGGGGAGGAGAGAGGTCTCTTTTTGCACTTTCTGGAAGAAACGGAGCAGCTACTGCCATAGCAAACTAATTTTTTTTTTCCTAATCTAACTCAGTCTTGCTCTGTCAAGTAGAAGTTCCTGCAATGAATAAAGGAGGTATGTCTGTGCTCTTCTAGACACCTTCCTCATGTGTGTCCAGACCCTCAGGTTTGGCCCATATCAAGTGACTAGGTCCAGGGAAGGGTAATCAGTTGACTCTTTATTTTTAACTCTCTTTGTCACGATACCATTTTTCCTCACACATAATCTGTATTTCAGATAATCTCAACCTCTTCAGAAATATTGTTCTTTGAGTATAAGTCCTCAGTAAACTTATTTATCAAGTAACATCTGAAATGGCTTTAGGGATACAAGGCAGATACAGGGGGAGGATCAGGGACAGATGTATCAAGGCAGAAAGAGCCTAAAGCAAGTCTCCTCTTCCATTTCCTGCCAATATATATAACCTATGTTATTACTTCTGTTTTGTTTTTTTGATAACCTACCTGTACAAATAAGGTCTTTGCTACAGAATACAGGTGCTGCTAGAGAAAGCTGTGATCTTGTTAAATGTAAAGGAAGACAAAGGCTCTACCTTAGAAGCAACTGTATTTTTCCCTGAAGATCATCAGCAAACACTTGCTAAGAAAATATTGCCTTGAAACAAGCAGTGAAGACAGGTGAACCTAAAGATCCATGCTCTGCAGGCCAAGGCAGGACAGTGCTGCACGCTCTGCTCAGGCACCTTGCCATGACTGACATTGCAAGAAACTCCCTTAAAAAAAACCCCGTTTCCAGGATGTAGAAATTCCTATTTACTTGCCTAAGGCTTTAATTGCTTCATATCCCAAATAGTTTCTACACAGTCAGACCTCAGATTGTACCTTGTGTAGGCCAAAACCTTTTTTAATCCTTATCTGTGCAGTTGGGGATTCATTCATAAAAGATTTTGACCATTTGACCCCATACATGCCTGAGTGCAGAAGGAATCTCTCACTCACTTATCAGGTTAAGATACTTTCTTTTTTTTTTTTCCTGCTTTAATCCAAGTGCTCTTTGCCAAGCTAGTGGGATCACAAATTGTGCTTCTTGCCTTTCCTATGGCCATTCTCCTGTGGAAGCAACCAGAACTTACTGGATAGCTTTTTTTCTTTCTATCTAATTAAGAAGCAAGTGTACATCTGTCCCGGGCCACTTGCCAAGCATAATGTGGTGGGGAGGGCAAATCTTCTGCTATTAGAAACTGCTCCTTTTGGACTTGCTGACACCAGTAGTGCGGGTGACAGACGCCTCACAGTTGGGTTTCAGGACTTTCTGTGCCCACCTAATGATGACAATGTTGTGGGATTTGTCAGAAGTTCATCTGACCATAAACGTGCCAGAGGTTCTCCAGGTTTAGACAGCTCTGAATATGTCTCTGAGTTGCTGATTTAAACTTCTACCACGCCTGGTTGTCAAAACACAGGTACATGTACAAAATAGCAGATGTGCCTGACAATTATCTCCAGGAACCCATAGCCAGGTTGTGCCAAAAAGAGCCCAGATGTGGCCTGTGTCACTAAATAGTGGGAGGAAAGGGAGTGTGGGAGGACACTTTCAAAATGGATAGACATTTTGGCAGGAAAAAGCTGGATCACTCAGGATATCTGGCATATTCCAGATTTTCTGGTGCCCTCCAAAGAGACTGTGCTTATGGAAAGAAGTCCCCTGAAAACATTAGACTGGAATTTGATGAAAAAGCTAGTCCTGCCCTTGAAGCTCATCCTCTGGCCCTCGCACATCTCCTGTGTGGCGAACAGAGGGGAATCTGTTACTATAGCCAGAATTGCATCTGTTCCTAACTTTATTTTATTAATTTTACATAAGATTCCTCTGAAGTTACTAAGAAGAGGAGGAAGAGAGCGAGGTAGCCAGCTTCCATGCCTTGCTACAGTGGCCTCTTGCTGAGCTGTGTGTTGAACAAACAAGAGCACCACCCTGCCACCAGGGATGAAGCAGGTGAGATCACTCTTTGTGTTCTGAATGGGCATATAATTCTGGCTAAAGCATCATGTTGTAACCTCAGCCTGTCTTCTAGAGTATGAGCAATCACAGTGGTACTGATTCCTCTTTACATGGTCATTGTTTAGTCAGTAAGGACCTGAGATTGTTTTTACTATCCTTCTGGTTACAGAGGCAGCATGAAATAAAAATTGTGTCTTCCAAACTGCATAAAAACAATGTTACTAAGGCCAAAAAACAGAGACACCATTCTTGACTATCTTATTCTACTATCTGCATGCCTGGCTACACTTGCTACCGAATTGAAACTGGACTAAAAGGACCAGAGTTGCCAATAGTAGTTGTGTCTTGCAAAGGACTTACCAATTGCTAAAGCAGTCCTAAGGTGAGGAGGCAGCAGGAAGTGTCTCCTCTGGATAGCTAACCACTGTATAGAATCATAGAATAGTTTAGTTTTTAAGAGACCTTTACAGGTCATCTAGTCCTACCCCCTTGCATTCAGCAGGAACATCTGCAAATAGATCAGGTTGCTCAGAGCCCCAAACAACTTGACTTTGAAAATCCTTATGGGTGAGGCATCTACCACCTCTCTGGGCAACCTGGGCCAGTGTTTCACCAAACTCAGCATAGAATATTTCTTCCTTATATTAGTCTAAATCTCCCTCTTTCAGTTTAAAACCATTTCCCCTTGCCCTGTCACAACAGGCACTACTACATGGTTTATCCCCATTTTTCTCATAGACTCCCTTTAAGTACTAAAAGGCTGCCATAAGGTCTCCCTGGAGCTTTGTCTTCTCCAGCCTGAACAACCCCAACTCACTCAGCCTGTCCTCACAGTAGAAAGGTTCCAGCTCTCAGATCATTTTTGTGGCCTCCTCTGGATCTGCTGCACCAGGTCTATGTCACTCCTGTGCTGAGGACTCCAGAGCTGGACCCAGCTCCCTTGACCTACTGGCCACATTGCTGGGAATGCAGTCCAGGCTATCATTGGCCTTCTGGGCTCATGTCCAGCTTCCCATCCAACTGCACTGGGCAAAGAATCTCCCATCACAAGGTCCAACTGCAGTAAAACCAGACACTAAAATTCTTTTAAACCTTTTCCTCTCCCCACTACTTCATCAACCAAACCTACAAATGCCTGAAGGGTGAGATTTCACGTGAAATATCTGTGAAAGATGTCCAGGCTCACCCAGGAACATCTTTTGTTTAACATCCACCACACTGATGCCTGTAACTTAATTACTGTGGATACTGTACCAGTGACAGTAAATATTAGTGCTATGTGCTACAGAACAAATACCCCGTGATGAAAAATTCAAAGGGTATCGAGCTTTTCATTAGTGCAGTAATGGCTTTCTCACACATTTAGCTCATTTTTTAACTCAACCTGCTAGGGGAAAGGAAATGACATCCTTTTTGTGGAATAAGACAGCACTGAGATGATATGGAGGTGCTTTTATGGGCAAAGAAACGTATGCCACATTAATCTATTTTTATGCTCTGCAGTACATGCTGATGAGTCATTTGAATGCCAAGTTTCATTAGTAAATTGGGAGTGATAGCAGGGGCCCTATGATAAAACAAAATACCTGTGTTCCATTTAAGAATGCAAAAATTTCAGTGCTGCCCCAGAATATCTGGGAACTCTTTATAAGGATTAAATCTTAGGCCTCAGTTCCTAAAGGGAATTTTGTGTCCATCAAATGCACATTAGTAATACAATCTGCCCGATATTGTATTGTTCTATCATTTCTCTACGGATCATATTAGTCAGTGTCCTGTTAACATCCATTTTATCATACTGTCATAATATGATATTGAAATGAGATCTGGCACTTTTGGGGTCCTGTGCAAGATGAAAAAAATGGGTCTCCAGCAGTCTTCCTCTTAGATATAATTGAAAAAGAGGCAGGCATGAGGGCATGCTGTGCCTCACGCTGCCAGAGTGTGATCCGGAGTCATTCAGATGATGAGTACATAGAGAATGCCGTGCACACAAAGATGGCAATTTGCTGTACTAATGTTTTGAAAATGAAAATTTCTAGCTGTTTTGCAGAGGCGCTTAGTAGGAAAGGCAGGAGAAAATAGTAATAATAAGAAGAATAAGATCTTTTTATAGTTGAGGCAGATTATTTCTGTTGTTTCGGAAAGGCTGTACTGCACGGAATTTGTCTTCTCGAGAATGGTGGAAAACAGAAATGAACGTTGTTTTGTTGACCAAAATAAGTATAAAATACAGGAAGAGAGCAAATGAAACAAATTCTCTCCCTTTCTTTGAGTGTGAGTTATACAGAGGGATCCAGGGGCACCTTCCAGGCTCCTTAAACTGAATCTGAATTCCTCACTGTGGCCACTTAGCCGTAGGTATGGACACCAACATACACGCAGTGCCTCAAACCCATAAGACAGTATTTCTGCCATCAAGCACAATTTCCAGTAGCCAAGCTATCTGACAAGCCCCAGCAGGAATGAAAACAATACTTCTCATTCTTCCCAAATAGATTATAACTAATGATATCAATGTCCTATTCCTTTAGTGTTTCCACCAAGCTTTAATGCTAACAGATAAATCAAAAGAGCACTTCCAACCTTTATTTAGTGTCTGTGCTCTCAATATTGCTGCACAGCCAGTATTAAAAAGGTGTTATTTTTGTCTTCTTGTTGTCCTTTGTTTTTACTAGCTTTGTTCTTGATATCCTTGCTTTGTACTAAATGAAGCAAATTTAATACTAAATGATGGCCTTTTCTTCAGTTATTTTTGGGGGTTTTTTTAATTGTTAAAGACTCCCAGGCTCATACAGCTTGGCCTGTCTCCAAGAGAATGACCCAGCCACCTGACCTGAGTCCTCCTTCACAAACTGAACCAATCTCCTGTAAAAATCAAACCTGCCCTTAGTCCCTCCTTCAGGGACTTCATCAGGGATGGAGTCAAGTGACCGGCAGAGTAAGCAAGGCCATCACAATGTCCAGTGCAACACCTCCTCATCAAATACATGAGAAAATTCATTTCAGTGACTATTCTTTTCAGAGATCATGCTGGATGGTAACAATTCCTGTATCTGCATGTTGGAGCAGAAAATCAGTGCTATTCAGCAGGCTTTAAAGGTCCTTTAAAATATGGTCTATCAGCTACATTTTCGCCCTCCGTTTTACAGTTTAAGCTGCTCTCTGTCACCTAACTGGCCCTCACCACCCTCTCCATTTGTTGGTGGCCTTTTTCAAGCATCCTGCCTTGTTCTTAATGTATCTGTTTTTACCATGGTTTTTTTAAATATTTATAAGTCTCTGCACACTGAAACAGCCCAAGTGTGATCTTTTCCAGCAGCAAGGAGGAGAGACTCCTTTACTTAGGAGGAACTGCAGGAACATATGTGCTTTTCAGGGCTATGAGTGACCCAGAAATAGATGGTTCCTGGGAACACACTGCTAAGAGCCAAGATGGGCGATTTACTACACGTGCAAGTCCAGGTGAATAGGGAATCTTCAAGAAACTCCCATTGAGCCAAAATCAGGACCATTTTTATAGCTTTCAATTTTGAGGTCACAGTCACCCAGACTGGAAACTCAAAAATGACTTCAAAAGGCAAATGCTAACTAGATTTCACACTAGATTTCATTTTACTTGGCATTACAGAAAGAATGCAGGTATTAAATAGACTGTTTCCTGTATACAATAAGGTTAATTAGTAGCAAGGGATGGAAATCAGCGTAGACATAACTCTTTTAGACAGGTATCAAAAATAATCCCCTGATCCCCACAGACCCCAGCTGCACTGAAAGAAGAACAATATAAAAGATTCTTTAAAAAGAAAATTTTCAAACATTCTCCAGGTGTCCCAGCTATATTTAAATGGGCCCATGGCCCCATGTGTACTCCAACCCTTTCTGCTCTACAGTTCCCTTGCTCCAAGTTAAATGAGCGGAGTACTTGCACAGAATTTTGAGGTGCAACATAAAGGAGTTCTGTACAAAGAGACTGGGATTGCAAACTGAGACAGACAGGAGAACAAAAAGGAAGAATATATTCTGGAGTGAATGGGACTTCCCTAAGCTCCTTATCAATAAGGTTAATAAGGGTCCATGCAATTTACCGATCACTCCGATGCAACAACTGGGCTAAAGCTCTAAAGACACGACATAGCTACCAGCTTTTAGTGCTTCTCATGGCCCACCACATTAAAGTCCCTTTACCCTTCCCCTATCACCCCACTCAAGAGAATAAACTCCAGTCTGTGTGACTGGCCTCACTAAAATCCCTGATCTGCTATTACGCTTCTACCTGCCCTAGTTAAGCAGATTAATAGTTATTTCCTAGAATTTGATCCTCCAGTCCCTTTGTAATTGAAGCAGTAATGCTCAGATATTTCTAAAAATGTATTTCTGAAAAATGCATTGCCTCTTTTCTCTCTGGTTTAATTTTGTTATCCTCAATCATATGCATGATAGAGGAAAAAAAACCCTCCAAACTTCTATCTCCTTTATAAAATACATGTCATATCAAAAAGGTGACAAGAGGGGGAAAAGTAATTAGTGAGTTCACAGAGTTCAGTAGAAAAGTTAAAATAGAGTAACACATTACTTTTTATGTTAAGATTTCACAAGACAAATCTTGCCTGTGTTTTAATTGCATGTGACCCTGGCAGTCCCGCTCTGAAATGAAGTGCCGTAAAATTAAAGATGACAGACGCTCAAAACAAGTCTTGTGATCTTGATTAAACTACAAAGACCACACTTTCTCTCTGCTGCAACTCAGATATGATGGGCTGTTTTATTTGGGGAATTGCTTCATTAATGCTTTCTTTGACTAGACATGTTTATTACAAAAAAAAAAAATACTGAATATGGTGATATCTTGCATAGCTAAATAAAGTCTAAAAGACAAGTAAAAAAATAAAATGAAATTAGGAATCTTTAAATAACCTCAAGACCTAAATGCTTCTTTTAAAGATCATGGGCATCTGGAGGAGGAGGTACCAAGCCTGCCTGCAATGTACAGTACCTATTTTGAAAACTACAAGGGCCTTTTTTTCCTCTCCCCCCCCCCTAATTATGCCTGTAAGAACCAAATTGATTGTTCCAACAGCAGTATCTTGCAATTATTTCAAGTTAAATTTTCACAGGCCAGAATAAAATGGGAAGAAAAACAAAAAGAGAAGAAAAAAATGGAGGGGAAAAACAAAACAACAACAAAAGAACCACTTCTTCTAACAAAAATTCTTGCTAATTTTTAGAAGAGTGATGATGAAAACTAACTGCAAATGGATATGTGCAGGCTTTCAGATACATAAGCCTACATAAGTTAGGTATTTCCAAACTTGCTCTGTTACCTAGGCTTAGTGACTAAAGAACTTGCAGAACTATAGGGACTTTTTAAAATTAGGTTTCAATTACAACTAACACACACATAACAACTTAACATTCCTTACTTTCCAAACCAAGTTATGAGCAACTCTTTGCTTTCTGTACCAATTTTCAGTTCAAAGACTCCAGACATACATTTTTGTTAACCAAGAGATTCAGAGGATCATTGTTTCCTCAATGCAAGTCACTAGTACCCTGTGACTGCTGTGATGACCACCATCGTGACAGGGATGTTAGGGCCTTGATCCTTTCAGAGAAGCAGACAACAAACCTTATTAATAATCATTTACATGTCATTCAGGACTGAGATCCCAGTTCAGAAAGCTTTGGAGTCACATGTCTGATTTTAATTTCAGAAATTATCTCACAGACTCCAGTAGCACTTCCCACATGACTAAATAATGTTCAGCTCAGGAGCCAGAGGAACTTGGGAGCATAGGAAATAGTGCTGTAGATGTGCTAGGTCACACCACAGTGTGCACCTTCTCAGCATTTTTCACTTTTGAAAATGATGTTGTCCAAGAATTACTAAATCCTTTTGTTCTGAATATACAATATATTGTCTTCTACCAATCACGTATTTTAAGGTTATAAGATATAGAGGCAAACCTTTAGCCCCATGACCAGCTTATGGCTGACAATACAGAACCAGAGAATCATTAGAATCATAGAATTGTCAGGGTTGGAAGGGACCTTAAAGACCATGTAGTTCCAACCCCCCTGCCACGGGCACGGAGACTTCCCCACTAGATCAGGTTGCTCAGAGCCCCACCTAGCCTGACCTTAAAAACTTCCAGGGATGAGGCTTCCACCACTTCTCTGGACAACTTGTTCCAGCATCTTACCACCCTCATGGTGAAGAACTTCCTCCTAATAGTCAACCTAAATCTACCCTCCGCAAGCTTACGCCCATTCCTCCTAGGCCTGACATCCTAAAAATTCCCACCCCAGCCCTCTTGTAGGCACCCTGCATATACTGGAAGGCCACAAGAAGGTCTCCTCAGAGCTTTCTCTTTTCCAGACTGAATAATCCCAACTCTCTCAGCCTGTCCTCATAGGAGAGGTGTTCCATCCCTCTGATGGAAGAGACCTCTAAGATCATCAAGTCCAACCATCTACCTATCACTAAACCATGTCCTTCAGGACAAAAGAGGCTGAGGATGAAGAAAGAATTTCTTGCTCTAAATAAAGCTGGCCAGGCAGAGAAAAGTCAAAACCCCCACAGCACAGTGGAGAATTCCCAGTCTTCATTACTGTAAACCACTACTGCTCAGCCACACCACTCTAATGCCTTCAAAGAGCTACCAAAGATGACAAGTTACATTCATACAACTTGTTGGGATCCAAATGTCGTTCTCCAAGATGCTGCTGTTTCACCGAGTCTGGTGAAGATACGTCCACAGCTGACTTTCTACAGTGTAGATAAATGAAGGCTACCTTACAAGGTTTGTTATGTGCTCCAAGCACAGAAGAACGTCACACTTACAGCTTTGAACAGACAGGTGCATTTCTTTTGGGATCTCTCTAAAGGAAACTGCACTAAAGTACTCCCAAATCTTGCCCTGGTCTTGTCATATGCTATGCACTGAGTTGGACTGTGAGCACAAATGGAGTCTAATAGAACTTGCAGATGCATAGAGGAGAACTTAGGGGTAAGAGGAACACAACCTGTTCCGCACCAGGGAGGTGCATCTTATGTCCTTACATCACACCACACATCCACATGCCTGTGTACACACACATATAACCCCCTTCAGTCTGAGGCATCCACTATCCCTCTTCTAACATCCTAAGTTAGTGTGGTTTAAGAGTTACTCATACAGGGTCTGGTTTTCCTCATTGGGAAGCAGCTGAGATGCTATATATTAATATAATCTACAAACTGATACCCCAAGTGGTCTTTTTCCTGTTGCAAGTACACATCCCTGCACACACACCTTTAGTAAT
>VWZO01001195.1:278978-293211 GCA_013396975.1 Bucco capensis
ATATTGATTTTTTTCCCAAGAAAACTTTGCATTAGTTTGCCATTTTTCCATAGCTGAATATTGTTCCAGCCTTAGCCCATCCTGGTCTATGGCAGTAGTAAAGTTCAAAAGGAATTTGGAGCAGCCACTTGCAAAAAATGAAACAAAAAGCATCTGCAATGTGGGGAAAAAAAAGGGTCAGATAACACAAACCTGCAGCCTGAGCCTGCACATTTTGTAGAGGGACCCACACATGCTGGAAAGGTTTCCCCAGAGCTGTAAAGCTGTTTGCCAAGACTGAGTTAGGCAGAGCAAACCTCACAGCATTATACACTGACAGAAGAGGGGATGTGTTTTACAGATGATACCTTTCTGTTAGCCAGCTCTCTCCCGACATAGGTATCCCAAAACTTCTGGAATTATACTCTCACACACACCCCACCTCAATCTGGAAAACAAAATTGTTTACTGAATGCAAACACAGGATTAAAATTAGTCTACTACCAAATGTACTAGGAAAGGGTAAGTAGCTACCCTTTATTATTTCAGCTACAAGCAACATGATTGATTTACCCTGATGTGATTCAATGGCATGAATAAAACAGGCAGTTGAAACACAGGAAGAGCAAATGGGAAAGAGAGGGAGAAAAGCAACTCTAGCATATAAAGTTTCTCTTAAACATGTTCTTGTAGCCACGATACTACCAATAATATCCCAAAACTCTGCTTTTTCAAGCCTGTGAAGTACACTGTAGCCTGTTGACTGGCAGAAGAAGGTTACACAGTACATATGAACTGAGTACAACTCAGATGTCAATGAGTGCTCTGAAGTACTGGAACAACCATTAAGTTTACCTATTAAGGGTATGCACCCTACTGAAAAATTCTGAACCCTTCATTGGCAATCAAAATCACTAACATAAACTGAATTAAAGGTTATGTACAATCTAACTGCAAGCTTTCCACAAATTACAGCCAGAAAAGACAACAAGTAGGATATAAAACTTGAATAAAGGAAGAAGTGGACACTCATTCAGTCCACTGCTGGATTAAGAGTCACCCTAAAACCATGGACATCTCTAAGGCCAAGGAAAAGAACAAAAAAAGACTCCTTCAAGCAATCCAAGTGAGCTCCAGAAACCAGATCAATACACTGCAATAACAACTAGGTTGAATGTATTGTTAATGTAAATAAAATGTACCCATTCCTATTCTGATGCTAACAGCTAAAGCAAACCTTTGACAAGTCTTAAATAAGTGATATTGACAATTTTAATACAATCTACCACCACTACTAATACATTAAAAAATATATAATAAAGCATTGTAATTTGGGGTTCTCAACTCTCTGTATTGATGTCATCCAATAAAACACATCCCCTGACCATAATATCTATTAAATAGTTCCCACTTTCCTAAGAAATTAAACCAAAAGCAGTAGATATTGTTTATGCAAGTCTTGGCAATACTCTAGTTCTGCTTGTTACATACTAAGTAGCTAGAGAGTACAGAGAGCACAAGGTAAAAAGGAAAGAAAAAAAGGAAACTATTTTCCAACATATTATTTTTAAAGCATTCACTTCTAGGAAGGGTAAAAGTAATACAAGCTATGTTATTCAAGCATCAGATATAAATACATGGATTGTAAAATAGCTACTTCTAGATCTAAAAATCTAAGTAAAACAATTTACTCTGCTGCAACCCTCTTATGACCTTTTAAATTTAGCCAATGTATTCCCTGCCAAAGATATATGGAAAAATGATGAAGAAAATGCATCCTTCATGTGCTTTAGATAGCAGTTCAGGACCTATCTTCCAGTCATTCATTTACATATAGAGAGAACTAGTAAAAATTAATAATATTTTCTATTTTTATCAATGTAAAAAAAACCTAAACATATCAACTGAAGTGAATTAGATTTTGCTCATGAGAGAAATGATACAAAAGTGCACTTCAACATTATCCTGTGTGCAAATAGATAGGATTTGGTACTTCTCTCTTCTGGCCCTACTTGTTTCTAGAAATCTAAAAGCAGCTGAGAAGAGTTGGTGTGCATTTAGAGTCATCCAAAAAAGGAATATCTTTGTGATAGGTATTTTTTAATTTACCCAAAGTGTTTTCCCAGGGTCAGCCACAGCAAAAAGCTGAATGACTGTCCTGGAGCCCCTTACAGGTAACTCTACATATTTAAGGCTGAAGATGTGGTCATGAATTGGTAAGATTTTGTAGTAAGGTCTATGCAAGTAAAAAGATTTATAGATTGTATATTAATTTCTTTTTGTTTGGTTTTTGAATCCCTAAATCCAAAAGGAAAGAAGGACACAATCTACTTTTACTCTCATGAGTAAGATAGATAGATAAACTGATCACAAGCTGGAATACTTGAATGGAGAAAGGTCTGTTAATATGTAATGTATTGTTATTACTGAACCCATCCATGATAGTTCATAAAAAAAACTCTAATCCCACAGTTTTGAGCTGTATCCATTCAGATCCATCCATTTCAATACTGAAAGTACCTATTAATATCTACAGTGAAACTGCAATCACTTGGCATTTTTTTTTCCATGAAAATGTTTAGCAAAGAGTTCTCTTCAAGTTTTGAGTTTAAATTGATCAATTTACTCCCTGAAAATAGTTTAGGCTCAGAAAGTTATCTGATTTCCTAATGCTTTGGAGGTGAGACTAGCAATTTCAGTGGAGCTGCAAATAAAGCTGAAATCTTGGAGTTCTACAGCTAAACAAAAAGAAAAATGTGTAAAATTCTTTGAGACAAATTATGTGAATTTTGCACAGCTGTACTCAGGGCATAACTGTAAATGAAAAGACCAAACTAATTAGATTATAAGCAGTTGATCTGCCTTATATTGTTTTATCATACATAGTAGGCATAATATCTCCACATGAATGACTTGAAGCAAGTCATCAACACACTGTGTTCAAGAAAGCTGATCAGATTAGAAAGACCTTGGAAGTTATGCTTGAAGAGGATAAGATGGATGATAACTTCCTGCTCACGGTATACACCAATAAAATCTCTTCATCTCTATTAAAACTTCAGGTTTCAGGAGGTTTCATATCCTAACAGCACCAAATGAAACGTGGGAGCTCATTAGTGTAAAGCAGACACCAAATTGTCAAGTGACTGTTATTTTGAATGGGTTTTCCCAGTGTCTTTGTAGGAAATCCATTAAAAACAACTGGAGCCATTTCTGTGGCTGGGTTCCAGTGATAGGATCAATGAACAATATTCAGGATGCTGGCTGTAAGCCAGATGTAAGGCATCACTGTAGCCCTGAAGTAGAGAGAGCTTAATTTTAAGCATATGAACAGTCCCATTGAATTTACCAATCCTCACATGCTTAAAGAGGAATTTGTGCCTATGCACTTCTGCAGAGTAAGGCAAAGGAAGATAAAGTTACTGGCAGATTTCTCAGTCTCACCCCAAAGCATTTACATCACATGGAAAGGCCAACACTACACAGTAGAAAGCTAAAAAAAATCCATGTCCCTAAGTGGGAAGTGCACTTCATCAGCAAGGTTGCCACCTGGAAATCCTCTCAGAGGGACTTCTCAAAGGTTCACTCAAAGTATATTGCAGCCCAGAGGTGGTATGAGGAATAAACACTGCCCATCCTTATGCAAAGTTACACAGAAATCACACAGGATTTGCACAATTTGGGCAAGAGAAATGAGAGTGCAATGACCTTAAAAGTCTTTTCCAACCTAAAGGATTCTATGTTCAAGATGTGAAACACTCTCCTACTTTTAGAGGATAGAACACTTGCTTTCTCCTTTTCATTTTTACCCAATGAAGATGAAAATGTCAGCAACCAGAGCAGATCTTTACTCAACAAAACTAGCAAAACATGTGAGGATTCCCTGCACAGAGAAAAATACAGAAGATGTTCTGAGAACATGGCAGCAATGTGGGTGGCCACTATGAAGAAAAAGCTTTTGGAGTATTTATACAGCAAAGAAATATTCACAGACACTGTTATTCCCACTCACTGAAGTTTTGAAAGACATTATTCTTCTAAAAGACAGATAAAAGAGAAGAGGTGGGGGAGGAAGGGAAACTGTTATGGAATGAGGAATAAGGGCCAGAGCCACAACCACAAGATTGATGCGAGTACTACAGTATAGCAAAGACCAATTCACTGCTTAAGGGTGTCAAAATGCAGTCCTGGGAGAGAAGAGGAGGCTGAGAAATGAGAAAAGAAAAGGCAAGAGAAGGAATGTATACAGAACAGCAAATATTAGGGAAATGAAGAAAAATAGAAGGAACCAAATGTCACTTGTAAGGGGTACAAGTGCAATTGCTCCTTCTCCTCAGCTAATCCACAAATTAATGAAACCAGAACAAACAAGAAAAGATAAACCATCCTTCTACACATCTCAAGATGAATCTTACACTGGTCACCCAGAATAAAACCAGATAAGGGTGACAATCACAACAGAACCATGGCATGCAGCACAATGACATTATAACAATTTTCGGTTTTTCAGCCACTCTGTTTTTACTGGGGAAAAAAAAAAATCTTACAGACTCCAGGATCCAAGTCAGGGCACTGATAAACTCTACTGCCAAATTATTTCAGTAAGGCAATACAAAAACATAAAGCTCCTCAGGTGCTGAAGTATCTGGGTGAATATTTAGGGATTTGTTCTACAAATCATTCAAATACCCAAGAAAAAAATTAAAAGGTTGGATATTCATTCTTAAATCAACTTTCTTGGTCCAATTATGTATTTTTAAGCTCTTGTAAAAAAAAAAAGAAAAAAGAAAACCCTGTTAAATTAATAAATGCAAGCTTTCCCCATATCCCAGGGGTTTTAAGAGAGAACTGTATCTCTCTTTCAGAGCTCTGTAGGCTGGTGCAAAACTGCAGAGAGAACTCAGTTAACATGCGAGATCCTTGTGTAATTTTAGAGTAACAGAACCTCATTAATATCAATAGAATCCTATAGATTTGGTTCTGCTAAATTCAATAGGATTTCTGCACAAGAAACTTCCCCTTTATTGACTTAGAAACACAGTTGGGGAACCTTTTGTGAGGTTGTGAACCAGTATGAGACTTAGGATTAGGGGTTTTTTTGTTTGGAGTGAGTGTTTTTTCTCTCCTCAAACTTGAGGTGTTATGAGACCATAAACTATTTTATCATGGCTTGAGGGGGGACTGAGTTTCTTTTTATAATTTGCTTCCAATCAGAAAATCTTGAGCCAGTCAGTCCATTCCAAGCCTGTGATTTAAAAGAGAGAAATGGGCAAATACTTAGCTTACCCCTAATTTCCCTCTCTTTCTGAATATGCAAATTTCTTTTGGAATTTCCTCTAAGTGATATGGCAAGTACAAATTATCCTTGTCCTTATGACTCCTACCTTCTACAGACAATGAATCAACAGTTGGTGTTAAAAGGCTGCAGCTTTACTATTAACAATCAATACAAGTTTTCAACAGGAATACACTTAGCCAGCATTAATGCAATTACATTATGTTAAATAATATTCATACCAAAGGCATGTCCATTGCTGGCCTACACCAAAGTCATGATATTCCTCAATGACTATGTCTGGTCTTTAAACACCCACCTAGAAACAACACCCCAAAAAATGTATAGTCTGAAATTGCTGCTTTAAGAGAGAGTGAATTTTAAGGCAATTATTCACAGTTATAAACACAATTTATAATTGTGTTCCAGAAAGATAAATCCAATTTTTACATCTCCAGATGTAAACTTGTCCATGCATCATCCCAAAGGCTTTATAGAGAGAACCTCTTAGCTAAAAACTTGTCACCTGCAAGCACCTGGATCTAGATGTTGGAGACTCATTCTTCTCTAAACTCCAACCAGACCATTCAGGAATTCTTTATCACAATGCATGCTGTACCCATCCTGGTTCTAGCAGCCCGTGGAGCCTGTTTCACCACAATGAGTTGGTGATCTTCTGTTCACTCCCAAATACCCAAGTGCAAGGCAGAGGGCAGGTGTGTTTACATGCCCTCCAAAATATCTGCTACAAAAGTGACTTGAAGCCAATCCCCAAATAAAAACCTAAGAAACTGAGACCATTTTTTTTTTTCAGTACATTTAGGTACCAGAAAGGCACCAACTGCAGTATTAAAATCTCTCATTGGCAGGAAACAAATAAAATAAATCCAAACAGTCTGTTCTGGGCAAGGGCTAACAAGCTTTCCCTAGTATTGCAAACTATCCAAAAAACCCATAAAATACCACCTCTAAGGTGAGAATCACACCTATATCAGTCCAGAATATTACGTGTACATTTAGCCTTTCAAAAATCCCACTGATGGTCCACATACAATATTAAGTAGTCTAAATACCCATTGTAAGATTTGGCCCTTAATAATTCCAGGCCTTGAAGCTGGTATCCAAAAGGTTAGTGTAAAAGCAGAGCTTTACAGATATAGTGACTTCGATTTCCAGTTGCATTTTTAAATCTAATGAATTAATTCCTCATGACAGGAATGATGACATTTGTATTATGACATTTGTATTTTAAAAAGAAATATCACAGAAAGACAGTCCATGCTGCAAAATTCCCACCAGTGTCTCTAGTTAGATTTTGTAATTCCATAGTCTTTCTCCTGATTAAAGAAATGCTTCTCCTACTGTTAAAGGCAAAGAAAATGAAGACCTCATGGAGGAGCTCCTAAAATTTGAACAAGCATTTGAATGTGCCAAGAGGAGCAGCTGTTTTTGCCAGAAAGAATATCTGGCAGGCATTTAGTCACAAGGTCACTGCTTATGGGGCTTACCCAAGAGATGTAATGGGAAGCAAGAAATGTTGGCATGGCACTGACACAGGTTGTCCTTGATGAACTGGAAGGAGAAGGCTGTTTTGGCCACAGGCACTCAGCAGCAGTTTCACTTTAGGAAGGATTGCACAATTTCTTCAGCTTTTGAGTTTCAGGTTTGAATGGACCCAAAAATATCATATTCACCAGTGCAGGAAGAATTTCATAAAGAAAAAATCATACCTGAAGACATCCTTAAAAGTAACTAGATATGGCTATCCACAGACAAGGGAGATTTAAATGCCTCTTGAAATAAGTGACCTAAAACTGTGTGGGCCCCTGTGAGTTCTGCAACCCTGGAATTTGCTGCAGATCTTTGCAGGAACATTATAAATTAGAAACTTCACTTCTCTTAAAAGCATTAAGCTGCAGACCCTGCTAGTGGTATGTGTAGATACAGTCTTCATCATCTTGCTAAAAAGGGTGGCCTGGCAGGTTCCAGGGTGAAATGGCATATTTATCTTTCTTGCTGTTAACTCTGAAACTCAGTAAAAATAGAGTGGATATCAACATTCCTAACTACTTGTTTCTTGGCTGGATGATTGAAATGCTTGGCTGAACGTTGACTTTTTGCCACCACACATTGCAAAACTCTTAGGCAAGGCAACAAGACATCCCAGTTGCATCTTCAAATTCCCAGTGGATTTAAGAGGAAGCAGAGAGCTATGTCAGCATGTTTGTGGAGCTGCTTCTGATTATATCTCTGCTGCCAGCTCGAGATGTGATGTGACTGGTCCCCATGATCCCTCTCCTTCTGCTCCACTTTTGGGTACAATGTAGTGCAAAACTGCATACAGGACATTAGGGAAGGAAGTTCAAGTCAAGGTCATAGAATTAGAGACTGGTTTGGGTTGGAAGGAACCTTTAAAGGTCATCTAGTACAGCACCCTTGCAGTAAGCAAGGACCTCTTCAACTAGATCAGGTTGTTCAAAGCTCCAAACAACCTGATCTGGAATGTTTCCAGGGATGGCACATCTAGCATTTCTCTGGGCAATCTATGCTAGCGTTTCAACAAAGTAAAAAAATTTAGAGTAAATAATTTCTTCCTTCCATCTAGTCTAAATCTCCCCTCTTTCAGTTTTAAACCATCACCCCTTGTCCTGTCACAACAAATCCTGCTAAAAAGTCTCTTCCCATCTTTCTTATACAGCCTTTTAAGGTGGCAAAGCTGCAAGAAGGTCTCTCTGGAGTCTTCTCTTCTCCAGTCTGAACAACCCCAACTCTCTCAGCCTGGCCTCACAGCAGAGGTTTTCCAGCCTTCTCATCATTTGCATGGCCCTCAAACACTCCCCACTCCATTCCTAGTGCAAACAACCTGCTCATCAACACCATCAGCCTCCCCCAGGGATGGCAGCAATGCAGGAAATGCATTTCTAAACCAACAACATCTGATAAGCTGGGAATTGAAAATGCTATAAAATAACCTGCATTAAATATAAAAGTTAACAAGGCATGGACAATGATTTTATTACTCATTTCTGCATTTATCTCAATTAAAAATCCTGCAGTTCTGAAATTACCTGAGCCACCTACAGTCCAGTTTGGTTTCCTGGATGACAAAGGAGCTTAGAAAGGTTTATTGATGAATTTAGCTATCACTTAGTGTTATTCTCTGGTCTGTGCTAACTGTAATATCATTTATTCTGTTTTAACAGGGCAAAGCATCTGAAGACAAGGGTAGAAGAATAAAGAGTGACAAGGAGTGATAGAAAACTCAAAGCCCTCTGAAGTCTGTGGAAAATCCTGCAATATTCATTCACCTTTTATTTATTGTGAGATTAAAAGGGGAAAAAGCATTATGTAACTGTGAAACATTACTGTTATTCTGATACTCAGACAAATGCAAAGCAATAAAGCACTATTATGTGAAGTAGCTATCACGGGAGAAATGCATCATGTTCTGGTTATAAAATCCTTCCAGAGGTAGGTGTTTCTCATCTTGAAAATCTACCAAGTTAATCTTGTCTTTTTTCTTTTTTTTTTTTTTGTGTGTCAAAATTCCTATCCCACCTTTTTCCTGTTCTGTTTCTTGTTCTGCTTAGTGATGTATTTCTTCCTCCCTATCTCTCAGAAGGTATTGCATGGAAAGGTCAATTCTCTTAGCACAGCTTCTGCCCACTCGTCAGCTAATGTATTATAGCACCTTATCAAGTTTCCAAACAATAGTTCACTTCTCATTAGAATGTGCTAGTTTTCTCTCTTTCTGCAGTGTTAGTAAAAATGGTGTTGAGTTGTTGACTAGCAATAGGAACAAGCAGCTCCTGCCCTTACAAGTGGGATGGAATTGATTCATCTTATTAAAACCAGACCTCATTGTAAGCTGGAATTTGTGCTACAAAGGTTAATGGTATGGATGTGAAGATAGCAAGTTCTCTGCTGTATGCTAGCATTTTTGTTTTCAGGAGTCATTTTCAGTTTCTGGTACATCATCTCAGGTCACACTGTTTCATCCTGATGTGATAGAAACAAGGTACTAAGTCAGGAAAACTAACTCATACCTGGAAAAGACTCTTCCCCCCTTTTATCTACCATTAGCTTAATTTTTCCCATTTCTCCAAGAAAAAAAAAAATAAATGGTTAGGGTAGAAATCTTACTCCCATTTCAGCAGAATGAATGGAGACAACAAATCTGAGAGAAAGCAAAGCTCCAGGTTGGCAAAGAAAATAATGATCATGAGCTGAGATAAAGCCCAAGAAAATGAACTCCAGACATAACAGTTGAAAAAAGTTAGGCATAGCGAAGACTACAAAACTAGTTTATGTAATATATATTTTACATTCAAACCAAACAGCTCTTTGAACATTATTGAGGCTATTATTACTTTGAAATAAACATTAGAGAGCTCCAAAGCCAGAGCTACATAATACCCAATTCACATTTACATCAGAAATAGGGGGCAGGTTTTTCACAAGCCAATCCAGCCCATTTTAAATAACCACATGCAACACTGTGCAACAGACATTGCATTTTCACATGGCTAAAAGTACCACCAGGCCATTCAGTTAACAGAGAGAGACTGTGATATTGACTCTGCCCTGATGGGCTGGACCCTGCTGCAGTACGGTGAGAAAGCCCAGGGCATAGATGCTACTACAGTACATGACCAATGACTGATGAATAAGCACCTACTGCCCCATTCCTTCTGCTTTCTCTCTCCTGCTCTCTTTTCTCCACATTCCCAAAAAACATTCACCAAAAGGCCCTTGAAAAACTCTGAAACGGGACTGGGAGGGACCTGTTGGGTCACTGAGCCCAAGCTCTTGCCATTCCCAGCAATCCACAAATTCTAGTCAGGTCTTGATCAAGATCCATTATTACTCTGATTTGAATGAAAATCCTGCTCTCTCTTTCAAGCACCTCCATGCTCTCTCTCATACCTGGGACCACCTTCCTGTAAGCAGCTGCAAAACCTCTCTGCTCGGCTCCAAAATCCCTCCTGTGATGCCTGCAAAAAAAACCTTGACAATGTCTTGGCTACTTCTGTTCTGAGACTGCTGTCTATCATGTTTATAAATATTGTCTCATTTCTTCTCCTACTATCTCGTCAGCCTGTACCATCTGTTGCCTCCTGTGACATGTGCGGGCTGAGCTCTTCACAGCAGCAACTGACTTTTTCTTTGGTGCTTGTAGAGCACCTAGCACAACCAGGGCTTATCCCCTACTGGGTCCTCCAGAGCCATAATGACACAGAACATTAGCAAAGTTCAGGAAGAAACTCCACTCTACTTGCTGACCTTCTCTCCTTACTTTGTAGGAGTTGTCCATGGGCAAACGAGACAGTGATCTACATTTCAAGGAGCATGGAGCAGAGAGAGGGAGGTTATTGTCCATCTGCTCAGGATGGTGAAGCCACTCTGGTATGCACCATCCAGGTTGGGTCCCCAGGGCAAAAGGGATGTAGGGAAGTAAGAAATAAGGTCCAGAAAAGGCAACTGAATTCATCAGATGCCTGGGGAACCTGATAGACAAGATCATCTTGGGGAAGCTAGGCCTGTTTAGGCTTTAGAGTTAACAGTGAGAGGATGAGAGGAAGTGGCCCCAAGTTGCACTAGGGGAGGTTTAGATTGGATATAAGGAGGAATTTCTTCACAGAAAGGGTTGTTAAGTCTTGGCCCAGGCTGCCCAGGGAGGTGGTGGGGTCACCACCCCTGAATGTGTTTAAGAAACACATAGATGTTCTACTTAGGGGCATGGTTTAGTGGTGTGTTAGTGATAGGTATGGTTCGACTTGGATGATCTTAGAGATCTCTTCCAACCTTAATGATTCCGTGATTCTATTTCATGTAGTAAAAATCCAATAGTAGCTCAAACCACTGCTTCCAAAGGTGATGAAACAAACTTTTCTCAGTAGAGGCAGTAAATAGAACAAATGCCACAATTTGTAACTTGTAAGGTTCAGCTTGGACATTAGGAAAATATTTGTCATGAGGAAGGTGATACAGTAACAGGACAGGAGCCTAGAGAGGCTATGAAGTCTCCTTCCCAGAGCGTTTACAAGGCTCCGCTAAGTATTGCCAACCAACATTTCTGTTTCTGCCACTTCCCAAGTAATAGAAGTTAAATGCATATTTCATCCTGATAAAATATTAAACGCTTTAAATGCAACAAGAGTCTTCAAACACATGCAGCTTTCCTTGAAAAATGCCAGATACCCTTGAAAATCTGCAAAATAAACTATTCTGCTAATTGCTCTCAGTATATATTTGCAGCTTCTCTCCAAATTTTACCTATCTAGATGTTTGTATTAAGATATGAAAGGGTCACACCTATTTTCTTAGAGTGGTGTTAGTACAATATAAATCTTAAAGTAGTAACATAAGCACATAGCAGGATTTAATTTATGAGTTCTAATTTGAACCAAGCCAAGCTTTACTAAATAGGCTACAGACTCCTCTTCTTAGCTTCCTCCACCCCTCTCACCATCATTATGGGGAAAAACCTAACCCTTTTTCCTTGCCACCCACAGTGCTGGGTTCATCAGCCCAGCTGGACTCAGCTCCTGCCTTCCTGTGCATCAATAGCAAAATGGCAAGTAGGAGATGGAGAAACTCTCCCTCCATCACAGAAATGGTTATTCACAAGACTTTGCCCTCTATGAGGTTGCCCACATCTCTTATAAGAGTGTTATTATGTGGTTTATGCAAATAAGAACTTGGTGGAACCACTGCTCATGCACAGATATTGAGCTGAGCAGTACAAAGAAATCCTGGACATTGAAAATCATTGTTGAGGCTGGAGAGACAAAAAAGGTGGCTGGGTGTTGGTTTTTTAATTTCATTGTTGTAATCCACTTTATACACTGCAAAGTATGACTTGGGAATCAGTCAGTAGGAAAACCGCAGTAGGAAAAGGAGTATTACAGCTATTCTCTCATGGGGTAAAAGTCCGGTCCCACTGAATCCATAACAGCCCCTTAAGGCCCTTATTTTTGGTGAAACTCTCAGAATTAGATGACTTTGGGTGTTGAAATTAATTTTCTCTCTAGCCCTTCACACTATTCACTTCCTGAGTACATTTAAAAACCTTACCTGTTTCTCTGACTTTTTACAGGAGATGTGGTTTATTTATTATAGGCTTGACAAGTTGCATTCCCTTCCATTTTACTTGTTGATAAATAATCAGTTTCCAACTGATTATAGCTGATTGTTTGATCTCATGCGGTGTGAACTTGTTGAGCAGTGGTAGGGAGATACAGAAATAAATACACAGAACAAACATTATTGAAATTAAAGGCTACTGAAGTGTCTAAATGTACACAGATCTCTAAGTCTCAGAAAGAATGAGCTTTTACTTATATACTAGGTCAAGGATATCCATCAGTAGCATCAGGAGCCCTGATGGTAGCCAGAAAGGTCTTGGGCAGCATCTTGCCGTTCACCATGAGCATCTCCTCTCTCACCCCATACACTGCTGCAATAGAGGAAAAGCAGAGGACCAAACTACACAAGGTGGAACAACTTCTAATGCTCAATGAAAATCAGGGTATCTTGAACAGAGTAGTGTCACTCTAGACCAGGAGCAGAGCTTGCTGGCATAGCACTCCTGAGTTATGTGGT
Source organism: Bucco capensis (assembly GCA_013396975.1). Lineage (NCBI taxonomy): Eukaryota > Metazoa > Chordata > Aves > Piciformes > Bucconidae > Bucco > Bucco capensis. The sequence continues at coordinate 291,838 of VWZO01001195.1, forward strand.
AAAGTTCTGAAAATCCCTTCTTCCCCCCCTCCTTTTTTTTTTTGTATAATGAGTGTTTAAAAGCTTAGCAAATAGAGTCCTAAAAATGTAATTGTAGCTTGGTAGCACTATTAAATATGTATACTGTGGTCTTTTTGACAATTGTATTAATCCCTTTATAAAGTCTTCAGAAGTTCCATCACAGAAGCATGGATGCTGTTTTGATCTATTTATTACTCTTAAGTGTTCAGAGAACTGTCCCTATTTTCTAATTAACACTTTTAAAGATAAAAAGCTATGTATTAAATCAATCTGAATGATGGTTGTTTGTGAATCCCACAAGATAAGGCAATTTGCATGTTCACTTTGTACTTACAAACTAAATCTGCACATCTCCAAAGCAGCTCCTTATAATGTAAACCTTTTGTGAGTATTTGTAACTTAAAAGAAAGTTTGGCCTAGTACAGAGGCAGTGCCAATTATCTAAAGGACTTCTTTACTGAACATGATTAAGATACAAAATTATTAGGTTGTTATTTTACATTGTTTGCAGAGAAATTTGATGAAACTACTTTAGGAACGTTAAGTGTTCTCCTGTTTTGCTTTCTTTCCTCCTTTTTTTCTGTACATGTAGCAACATGAGGGTGTTCATGAACAAGCAACCCAGTGCAAACAGCAGCCAGCTCCTACAGCATGCTCAGGTTCAGCTTCCTCTGACATGAGTTAAACCACTAGCTGAAATCAACTGTTCACCATCCTGACTGTTGAGCTACAGCTTTAACTACAAGACTTTAGAAACTGGAATTTAAAGTAACTGTTAAATTAGAAGAGTGGTTGATTGCTGGAAATCCACTCCTGATTATTTAGCACTGCAAACATATTTGCTGAAGTAGATATTTTTACAGCTGTCAGTCTCCCATCCTAGAAATGACTCCACCTTTGCTAAGAAAGAAATCAACAAAAGCCATATCTCCAAACCTGTCTTGTGAAGATGCAGATTATTTCCAGATGGAGAGAACACAGTAAAAAAATCTCATAGGTATGCTTGCTATATTTGCTCTTGAACATCTCATCAGAAATTATTTCTTCCAAATTTTGCAATCTGCCTTCAACCACTGCCTTAGCTTCTCTGTAACTACTGGACCAAGTACAGACAAGAAGCAGGACAAACATTTCTTCATTGCTTTTAGCCCCAGGAGACCTCATCAGGCACAGGATACCTCCTCATCCTCATTTTTAGACTTCCACATCTTCTTCCACTAGCAATTTAGTAAGTGGACAGTCATGTCATAAAATAACTTTTATATATTTGGCACCTTCTTACTACAATTTCCTGCTATCACCTTGTACAATTCTAATCAGAAAGGTCCTTTCCCCACACCCCCCCCCCCCCCC
>VWZO01001195.1:293216-320997 GCA_013396975.1 Bucco capensis
AATCTTCAGATCAGTGAATTTCCCCTGAATTCTAGTTCTTCTTCCTGACTCTGACCACAGTGTCTCTCTCTGTAGGACACAGTCTCTCTGGATTTATCTTACAGATACACTCAAATTTTTGTGCTCCAGGGTTAATCTGGGTCAAAAGGCTCCAAGAAAGCACATCTGACACTCCTGATTCTGGAAACATGAGATTTGCAGATAGAAAATCTCTTTCTGGGAGCAGAAAAGAATGTCAGACCTGCTGGGACACTAAACTGACTTTTGATTAATTTTTACTTCTATAGCATTTAATCCAAGGACTCCTCCAAAGCATATTAATTTGCAGACCTCTCTACACACTTGTGACACAGTGTATGTAATACTCTACTTCACAGAGACGGGAAAATAGGGGCATCTACCTCTCCAAGTGATAGAACTATACGTGGACTATCTAGTGAGGATCCAGAGATCTCAGGAGATGACAATCCTAGCGATGGCAGAAACCTCACTGAGACTAGGGAAGGAAAGGCAGAGGTTGGTTCATCAGCACATGTGGATCATGGGAATTTGCCAACAGGTTAAATAAAGAGATGGGCTTCTACCTAAAAGAAATAGCAAGAAGATGTAACACAAAGACTAGAAAGTTCATATAGAACATGGAAGTGCAAATGGGACAACTCTTAAGGGATTTTTTTTTCAGCTAATATCAAAAGACTTCCACGTGCTGCATAAACCTTAGACTTGTTTTCAAGAGTGGCACATAAGAGAAGACACAAAAAAACCAATTTTCATTGAAAGCAGAGGAGATTCATCTAGGTTATCTTTAAACTGAGTGGCTTGAAAGCACATCCAAGAATTCAGTCTCCAAGACACATTCTAGCTCCATCATGGGATAAGAAGAAGATATTAAATTACGTTCTTCCTTCTCCAGAAAGCCTGTTTTCCATGGATGGGAAACCTGGGTGTATAGGCGAGAGGAGAGACAGACTTCTTCAACTAACTTCTTAGTTTGCTAACTAAAGGGCAAGAACTTTGGGTACCGCTGCCAAGATGTTGCAGAGATCACTTAAATGGGACGACAGAGTCCATTCTCCTCCTAAAGTCAAATCAGTGAGCAGTTTACCTCCTCAATTAACAATTTTAAATACTCATAACCAGCTTCCACCCTCATTACACCTGCCATTACCTGCATGTCACAACAACAGTTAAAGTCACTCAGCAGCATCTCTGCATCACCATCTTCCAGTGCTGGGTCATAGTTGCAGTGCAAAACTACCTTCCAAGTCTCAGGCACCCTTCTGGGCAACAGAGCAAATTAAAATATTTATTAAAACAGAAGCTAAGACAAGAGCTAGGATTATATTGGCTAAAGATGCACGTAGAACTTTTCCTTAAAACCCTTTCTACTCAAGCAATGCCTCAAATACTCTACCATGATGGTAGGTAGCTTGGTAGATGAATAAAATAATACATGAGAATGCGAGACAAGGCTATCATTTTTTCCCCATCAATAGAGGAAACTTAGGTGGGCTGGCACAAATTGACCAGGCTAAGTAGACTAAGTGTGCACAAGCCATGCCAAGAATAGGGCAAGATGATCCCTTGGCACGGGTCTGGGGCAGCTCTGCAGGACAGTCTAGCAGAGCTGTGTGAAGAGTCTGTTAGAGGTGCCTGACTTACATGATGTGAATTTGACACACATTCAAGAAATCAATGAGTCATGAACACAAACTAGTCTCAGTGCCTTCCTCAGGCAATGAAAGGAACTCAAAAAAAGAAAGGTATTGTACTTCCCAGACTGAAGTCTGCCAAGCGTCAGTGAGGGTAGCCTGAAGATTTTACATGATAAAGATGGGTCACAGTGGGTAAGAGTGAGCCTAGCCTACAACAAAAGTATCAGCTAAATTTTCTGTTGGATTTGGTGTTGGTTTTGGAGTTGTTGTTTTTTGAAGGAGGTAGTAAAACGGCTGTCCCAATCCACACGCCATAGGAGACAAAGCATATTGATGGTTAAGTTACTAAACACACTGTGAATTTTCACAGTGGATCAGCAGAAAGTTATGAAGCACAGGTGTTCCTGTAATTGTGATACATTGGGAAAATTCATACTGTTAAATGAGCTTCAGCTTCACACTTCCACCTGTGTGATGTGGAAATGTACTGTGGGTACACAGCGCTATAATAGATGATACGTGGGAATGATTACTGGCTGGTTCAGGACCTGCTAGGGTTTATTTCTCTTAATTTGTCTGAGTGTATAATTTCTGCATTTGTATTTACTGCCATCATAAAGTGGGAAATGTGTGCTCTACATACTGGTAAAAATAATGATAACGTGAAAAAACAAAGTTAATACACTGAATAGAAAAAGAAATCCTTTAAAACCTGTGTGCCAAAGGAAATCTAGAGGGCCTTTAGGAAATAGAAAGTATTTCAACAAGAGAATGAAAGCAGGAGGGGTTTTTTTGTTCTTCACATTTCAATTCTCCTCAACAGTTTCTTGTTTTAATTTTTTATGGAGGGGGAAGGAAGAGATGATTCTAGGCAAAATGCTAAAATGCAGAAAGATGAGGGCTGGAAGCAGGTGGAAGAAAAGATCTATTTGGATTACCTGAAACTGAACATGAGAAACAAATGGAGAAGTTTGGCATATAACTAGATTTATTTTCCTCTAACAGGTGTTTGTTAGAATGAGAATTAGAGAAGCAGAATTTCTTAATTTTGTTCCAGACTTGTCAGGGCTTCTCAAGTGAGTGTTTCAGGATTATAAACACCAAAAAAGAACCAAAGATCAAATGAAAAGGAAGATGATTAAATATATCTTCCTGCATGCCTTGGAGGTGCCAGCTCCAGTGTTTGACAAGGAATACAAATTCTGACTACTCATGAGAAAGCCTTTCAAGCTGTCCTGGAGACAGCAGACTGCTCCCTGCTAAGGTTAGCTGACATGACAGAATATCTCTAAAATAACTAGTATTCAGAAATAGTCCCCTTTTAAAACCCATAATCATCACCTTGAAGTGACACCTTTAAGAAAGCAAAGACTTGAAGGCAATATCTTGGATTTTGCACGCTTGAAGCACTTTGCCTTGGGCAACAGCTCGATGCTCCATAGCTGGACTTTAAAAGTAGCCTTCAAAAGTAGCCCTAACTGATAATAACTGCCAAAGGGACAACTTCCTCATCATGAGGATGTCAAAGCAGATAAGCGTTGGAAAGACTACAGGCTAGCCTCTTCCTTAAGCACAGATAACAATACCTCTTTTTACAGGAAATTCGGTAGCACTGGAAAAAAAGGAGGGGAAAAAAAAGGCTGGAATCTGTTTTGGAGAGAAACATTTCCTGAGCAGACATGACAAATGCAACCACTTCAATGTATGCTACATGACAACCATTTAATATCTCATTTTACAGGGTTAAATGAATCTAAGCCTAATGTTTTAGTCACATGCTTTTTTTTCCCCCATCAGATATTGCTGTTTTCCTACAACTTTGTCTACTGAATTTTTCATGACTCTCCTCTCTTGGATCTTTCCCCATATCTAAGCCCTTTCTGAGACTCTTCTTTGTTCTTTCTTATCTCTGGCTTTTCATTGCTCCTCCTTCCTTCTATCATCTGTCTTTTCCAAGTCCTTTCTGCAGACCTCTGCCCGCTCCCTGTCTCCTCTGAAGTTTATATGCTTTGTCCCTCTGATAGTTCTGGAATTTTAACTTCCTCAGCTCAATCTCATTTGGATGGCTCAATATATCCACTATCTGCACAGCCTTCCCTACTTCTTCAATCCCAGAAGCCCACTCAACATCTCCTTTCCCAAATGCTCTTATTGTCCCATCTTGTAAGGTTCACTCTCCTTCTGGATGGTTTTGCTGTATGGCTCAGATTCATTCATCTCTCCTAACCCTGCATCATTTCATAGCTGGAAGTGACTTATCCAGCAAACTGGGTTATTCCGTTACTATCACTGCTGCTACAATGGTCATCTCAGTCCTAATTGGACAAGCCACCCTACATCTCTTCTTCCTGTCTGCTGCTGGTCCACAGTAAATTATTTTGTGGTTGGTGTGTTTGGATTTTTAATATAAATATATATTAAAAAATTACTCCGCTATTACAGGCCTGACATTGCTTGTTTGTGGCCTTGCTTACTCCTGGCCTAACATCCTAGTTGGATGTTAGGAAGAAGTTTTTTACCCAGAGGTGGAACAGGCTCCCCAGGAAGGCAGTCATGGCTCCAAATCTTGTGGAGTTTAAGAGGCACTTGGACAATGCCCTTAGTCACCTCATGTGACCTTGGGGTTGTCCTGTGCCTAAATGGGAGTTGGACTTGATGATCCTTGTGGCTCCCTTCCAACTCAGGCTGTTCTGTGAAATATCGAGTCAAGTGTGATCTTTAATTCTGCATAATAAGGAATCAGTAGACCTTAATTCATCTCCTTATTGACCTGCAGATTATCCCCACAGGAAGTGGTCAGAGTGGCTGGAATCCATGTTATTTACCAGTTTAAAGTCAAAAGCTCTTGAGATGGAGAAATGCTCAAATGTTAAGATATTACCAGCATTTGAAGTATCCATATGTATTGATCTATCCAGTGTTTGAAACTATTTTACCCTTCAAACCTCTTCCCTCCTCTAGAAAATGAAATTATATATGACTTGAAAACTAATTAGTTGCTAGCTTTTAAGAAATTTGATTTGTGCATTTTCTTTTCAAGTTTAAAATTAATCCCTATTGGCTAGCTTTGCAAGTCTCTATTTACTTTATGGTGTCCCATGGGATGCTGTGAGCTCCCATTCCCACATTTTCTTCTCTTGTTCATCACAATCCACAAGATACTATTTGCTTCCAGTTCCACCACATTTTTATCTTCAGATTTCCTTATCAAACTTGTTTTCAATCTCACATCCCATATTCCTTTACCTGATTTCTGCCTTGTTCCTTAGCAATCGGAATAGCTTTCTTTCCTGAAAGTGCTATCACTTCCACCACATAGCAAATAGCGGAAAAAGGGAAGGTGGAGAACACCTCCATGAGGATCAGCCTCGTATTTCTACACAGAGGGGTTAAAGAAAAAAAAAACTGTAGCTCTACCAAATTCAGTCTTACTGAAAAAATATATTAAAAGCATTGTGGATAAATACAAAATCTAAAAGCCACTGATTGTAGTGACCTTAAGAAACTTTCAGTCACTGAATAAGGTGAACATTATATGAAAACTACGAGAGCTGGCCAACTGTTTCCAGTCTCAGGCAGTCCAGGGAGCTTACAGCCTTGAAACAACTACTCTGGCCTTAATTATATGGAGGCTATAATAGAAACCCTATTGGTACTCAGCAGCAAACAGCTTATAAGTGAATAAGGTCTCTACAACTAAAGAGCCTTTTTGTGTTACTTGCACTTTTGCCCCCTTGTGCTCTATCTCCTGCTAGTCATCCAGATATCATGGTGACATGCTACTACCATGATGAGGAGGGTGAGTGGTGTCCAGGTGCCACTGGGATAAATGCCTTTCACAACAGATGGTTGTAATATTACATTACACTCTTGGCACTATGGCTTACTGACTAGACTGGTAAAATCCCACACAGCTTTTTGTAGCTTTCTTGGGTCTTCCAATCTCTAATTGTGGTCTGCAGAAGCAAAGAGCTGTTTTCATGGCACCAAGAGAATGACCTGGTGATGGGTTTAGCATAAAGATGGTACACCTCTCCTCTCCCAAAGCCAAGCTGGTTTGGGCTCATCCAGCACAACAGTAATTGTATGCTTTGCAGAGCATTTAGAATCATATTTGAAAAGATATGGAAAATTAAAGGAAAGCTAAAATATAGCCCTTTTTTACCCTACCTCTCCTTTTTTAAAGTAGAACTTCTTGTAAAAATATTGCAAGCCCAGAAAATCCTTTTAGAAGTTGTTATAACACCAGGTAAAATAATTTCTGGCAAATTATTCTCAGGCCTCAGTGCTCCTAATATTATCCTGTTCTTTCAGAGACATCTCTCTCTCTTGTACATTGTATAAGCTTTCAGAATCCAATACTGTTCCCAGTAAAATAAATGGGATGGGAAATGAATATAACCAGTTTTAAACAAAATAAATACATTTGCCATTGTCCACCAATAAAAAAAAAATTATGTACAAAGCTGAAGTTGATAAGAATGTCCAGAGACTAATAGAGAATATCATCAAAAGTAGCTAATCCCAGTGATTTTACTGGAGCCACTCTAGGATTCCACTCCAGGTTCAGCAAAATAGAATGAAGGAGTGAAATGAATATATTTCTATACGAGGTTTGAGAATAACAGCCACATTTTTGTTTCCAGTTGCTATTCCAGAATCTTAGCACAGCTTTTAATTGTAGCCTTTAAGTGCCTTTGTTACCCCATTGCGTGTTAAACAATGTCATTACCATTGTTATGCTTACACACCAAGTTTTGCCAAAATCCCCCACTCACTGCTCCTGCATTAAATAACAACAAACTGTGAGGGTTAGTTCTGCATCAGCACTTCCATTTCCTCATAAAAAATTGGCCTTCTTTTCACTTGGCTTGTGAGCACCCCAACCAATATCACTCATGCCTTGTTATACAACAAAAGGAAGTAACAGTGCCTGCAAACAGCAATCTGGCTTGGCCTGCCTCAGCTGGATGCCACCTTGACTTGTGCAGCCCAGACATCTCCTTTGCAGGGACAGGACAAGGTCTCAATCTCCCAAATTGATGAGGGATAAATGACAAGGCATTGGAGGTGCACTGTGTGAGTCTTGCTGCCTCCCAAAGCAACACACCAATGATGCAAGCAGGTAGTATGTTTGGACCTGATGTCTACCTATTTGGGTGTTTCAGTAGGACCCTTTGCATGCATCTCCACACCTTGCTTAGCACTTCTGGGGGACAGATCTGGTGGTATGCTAGTAAGGAAACAGATAAAGTTGCTGAAATCAGGTCTACAAGAATTTAACATGTTTGTAGTTCAGCAGTGAAGGCATTGTTTAAACACATAGACATTTGACTATAAGAGTGTCCATCAAAAAAGTCCTAATTTTGTGTGAGAGCAGCCTGATCTAGTTAAAGATGTCCATGCTCACTACAGGGAGGTTGGACAAGGAGACCTTTAAAGGTCCCTTCCAACCCTAAACATTCTATGTTTTGCTATCATTAGACAAGCAATATCTGGCCAAAACAGTAGCTCCATTGACTTCAGAGGCACCATTCACACAACTACATAAAGATAAGTGTAAATACTTCACTAGTTCTGGACCAAACCCAGAACCTGTATCACAACAGTACTGCAAGGCCTGACCCTCATAGGTATTCATGCCACGTGCACCTTTAAAGTTGGAACCCTCTAGACCCAGAATGATATACAAGAAGTGACACCTCAACAAGTTACAGAGCAAACCACTCCACCAGAACAATCTTGATCAACGTGGACCTGCATCATAAATACCAACATAACAAGATGTCACAAGCTTCAAAGGAGGCAGGGCTGGACCAAAAGTCAGTTATAATTTTGGGGGGCTGTTATTTAACAAAAAATAAAGAGAGTTTTGAGTGAAGTCCCTAAGTGGAAGTTGGTGACAAACACCTTTCACACATTCCTTTTTCTGGAAGAAGTGAGGGAAGGTGGTTCACATGCTAATCATCTACTGCTGGAACTATAGATCAGATGGCAGTTTGGTAATTTTTAGCACAGCTCTTGTTTAGCTCAACACAGACAGAGAAAATGAAGCACTCATTTGCTGACTAGAAAATCACAGTTGAGGTCGATTGATGAAGCAGTGCAAAGAAGCCTGTTCTGTCCCCAGCTTGTGGATAAACAATACCAACCATCACCCTTCACTAGTTATATATTCAAGTCTTGAATATTTAAAAATCCAGCTAAGCTACTATATGGCTTACCAGTGATTTTGTAGGGAAAAAGTGTCAGATTATTTTACATTTAGTAACACTCCAAGCAGCCAAGCTGCCCTGTGTGTCTAACACAGAATAAAATCACTATACAGGAAGAAGACAAAAAAAAAACAAAACAACAAACAACAACAACAAGAGAGTGGGGGGAAAAAAGAAACCCAAGCAATACCAAAAAAAAGCACATTAAAATGATAAAACATGGAAGTGGATTTTCCATTACTCTGTAAAACCTTAGGAGGCCATGAGTTAACTGAAGCAAGCAGAACAACAACAACAACAAAACAAAAAAAACACAGAAGCAAGGAAGGTACCATAGCTACTTTCTTGAAAACAAAACCAATCTTTTCATTCCTGCCATTTGTTAGAATTCTTCCTCCAGGCAAGCTGGACAGCTGCACTAGTAGGTTTTTTAGTCATGGGTTGTAAGCCCCACCTGGCTAGATTTGTTTAGCAGACAGCTGGCAGAATGAAATAAAAAGAACAGGGACATACAAACTGCTTCCAAAACAAAAAGCTGAAAGAATACTTTTTTTTGGATGCTTTAGCTTCCACTCAGTTTATCAGGTTTATGTTTGGGGGAGATTCTTCCCTTAATTTTTATCGTTCTTCATCTCTCTGCACCCTAAAAGTATGAGGGAAAAAAAACCAAACAGCCAAAGTGAGAGTGCAGACTGCATTAAGAGATCAAACATGAAGAGAAAAACCCCATCTCAGCCTATTTATTTTGTACATGTGCACATATATGAATATATAGTCATACACACACAGTTTCCCTCAGTTATGGCTTACAATTCCCCAAGACTGACATTGGTTTTAAATTAACTTCTCTTCTTTTTCTTTTCTTTCTTTTTTTTTTTTTTTGTTGGCAACTTTCTTCCTTTATTTTCTAAAGCCAGTAAGATAGATTTTCTTCATCTGGAATGTTCTTTCTAGCTTAAAGATAAGAAGGAGTTTAAAATTGTGGGAATGGCATCCCTCCTGCATCTGTTTCTCTCACAAACCTATCAAATATCTAATTTTTGGCATTACTGCTGGCTCCAACAGGGGATGACATAAACCAGCTTTGTGGTTACATGTTTCACTTTTAATCTCATGAAAATGAAAATCAGTGCTGAAATGTCCCTTTACATGTGACAATGTGGGACTCTCTTCCAAAAACCAAAGGAAAGGGGCGTTACCCTGGTTAAGCCTAATATACAGCATATGTATAAATTTGCTTTTAGTTTGGATTTAGCTTGATCCTAGCAGAGGCATTTCAGGATCTCTTTTTTAATTATTATCATGATTTGGTTTTACTGCAGAGATTTTTAAACAATTTTGAAAGTATCACCACCACTGCAACAAAAAGATGCATAATAACAGAAGATAGTAATCAGCAGATGAGCAGGCTGTTATGTGACAACAAATCTTCTGCAAGTAATACCATTTTCCACCCAGCTATATGGTCACATTCCCCTAACATGTTTCTGTAGTTAGTGTGAAGGGAATCTGGTTTTAGCATGAGTTCTTTATTAAGAGCTAATGCAGTAATACTGGATCTACGGCTAACAAACTGAGATGGCTTGGATACTGCCTTGATTGAGGAAACTTTATGAAAACAAACTCCAAATGTTTCAAAATAAAAAATCTGCCTCCACTCTCTTTGAAAGGGAACACGTGAGAAAAAAAGAATATTTAAGCTTGTGGCACGAGCAGCACCTCTACAACCCAGATGAGCTGAGGTTCAAAGAAGCCCAAGCAAGCCTGCAATGCAAACCTGCTTTCCTATTTTGTGAAAAAGTAACAAATATTAGCTAAAGGAAGGCCCTGAGAACAATCTAGAGTTGTTAGAGAGCAGAGCACTCAGCCTCCCCAGCAAAAGCTGTTCTTGGCTGCCCTCCATCTCTGCCCATACATCTCCATAGAGTGTAGACTCCACGGAGCCTGGCCTGATATATGCGTTAGAGAGTTTGTGCTCTCCCCAAAACACTGATATCATATGGTTCAAACAAGGAGGAGAGGTCCTGTAGGCCTTAATGCCCTGGGCTCAAGGAAACCCAATGCCTACCCCAGGGATAAAAAGTGAGGCTCGTCCATACTTCCATCGTGCACCAAATCCATCTCTCAGCCACTGGGAAAGTAGAAAAATAGCATTTGGAATGGGTAATATCAGTCGCTAAAGGTGCTTTCATGGCCATCATGGTCAATCTAGTCTTTGCAACAGCTTCCTGCTCCACTTTAAAGGGTGTTTTAGTAAATGAATGCCCAACTGTTTGCTTAAAACATTACAGAATCATTAAAGTTTGAAGAGACCGCTAACATCATCAAGTCCAACCATCAACCTATGATGCTCTGCCCACTAAACTGTGTCATTAAGTACCACATCTAGATGTTTTTTGAACGCTTTCGGGATGGTGACTCTACCACTCCCCTGCACAGCCTGTTCAAATGCCTAACAATTCTTTCTGTGAAAGAAATTTTTCCTAATATCCAATCTAAACCTCCCCTGGTACAACTTGAGGCCACTTCCTCTTGTCTTATCACTAGTAACCTGGGAGAACAGACCAACACCCAACTCTCTCCAACCTCCTTTCAGGCAATTGTAGAGAGAGATAAAGTCTTCCCTGAGTCTCCTCTTCTCCAGACTAAACAACCCCAGTTACAAGACTTGAGCTATAGACCCTTCACCAGCCTTGTTGCCCTTCTCTGGACAGGCTCCAATGCCTCTGTGTCTTCTTGTACTGAAGGGCCCCAAAAATATACAACCAACAATCTCTTCAAGTCCTTTTGTTGATCTGAAGGCATAACTTCTGTGTTGTTCCATGCAACGCTCCCAGGCTCTGCCTGAAAGAAATCACACTAATTTTGTGTATCTCATATTTCTCAGGTTAACTCTCTCTAAAGAGTTGACTCTGCCCTAGATGAACCTGCAACTCTGCCAGCTTCTTCAGCAAAGAAAACTGATTCTTGTTTACTCTTTTCAATAAAGAGAATTGTGATAAATTTTAATAGGCTCACCACCCACTGCTAGAAAATCTCCTTCCTTTGACTGTCTGAGCTTTGAAATAAGTAAATCATAAATAAGCCTGTGTCTCAAGAAAAAGATGATGAAGAAATTCCAAAAATGTAAAGCTCATCATCAATACTTGGCCAAATATCCATGTTTCTTCCTGGGTACCTCACCCCAAGAAACAATTTCTATAGTAAGAGAGCCTTGCCTGCAAACAGATCTCTGCTTTTTAGCAAGACAACTAATGATAGCAAACCAACTGAAAGTGTGTCATATTTATGTTGGACCATTAATATAACTCATTTCAACTCTGTTGAATGGACACATTTGACTCAGGAGAGTAATATTAAAAAAAAAAAAAATTAAAAAAAAATCAGCACAACAAAGCCCACAAATGCTAAGGGAAATGAGACATCAACTTTTTAAAATATTTCCTGGTATTACCATTTGTATGGCATAAACAAACAGGCAGAGTGCATACATATTGGCCCCAGTCCTGTAATTTGGATGACAGGGGAGATCCTTTTACCTAGGCATTGCAAAACTAATTTTACCACACTGGCACATAATGCAATGTGATTGCTCCCTCAGTTTTATATTACAAGGTCACTGGAGCAAAAATTTTTGTGGTTTGTACAGTACCCAGCACTCCAAGAAAACTTATTATATAATGATGTTATATTTAGTATAAAATAAACCCATACCTACAATATAACATGGAGGAAAAATTATCTGTCTGATGTAGCAACGCTGCAAGAACGTAAAGGAAAAAAAATCAGCTTTTGATAAAGAAACTTTTCATATTTCTTCTGGTATAAAATTTACTTTCCTGAGAACTCACAAACATTTGAAGTATTGTCACACATGGATTTTTTTTTTCCTGTGCATCAAAGAACTGAATCCAAAAGTCAACTTCTAACAATTTTGACAAAGATAACATTGCAGTCTGGCTAAACCATGCAGTATTTCAACTCTATTAATGCTCAACTGTTGATCACCTCAATAACAAAAGGGATTGTTTTTCCTTAGCTCTTCCAACGGACAGCATCACCCAGTGATGAGATGCTCAGTTCAGTCTTGCCCAACGCAGAACTGATTTGAAATTTAAAAGAATAAAACATCTGAAATATCAAAGCTGACTCTACTTCAGAATAGATCTCCTCAATAGTTACAAAATAAGCTTTTTTTGTATAAAAAATACTTCCAAAATAATTATAGAAATTCTGTCAACATGGTCATTTAGCAGTACACAGCCTATAAAAGTGATAGGTCTCCCATAACCTTCTCAATAATAAAAGCTCATGTTTTCCTTTTTAAAAACCTACGCAACAACAACAAAACCTTTTTTTTTTTTTCCAATCCAAGCAGAGTGTTTTATCTGGCAATAAAAACTGGGCTCACTTCCTTCAACACCTGTATTTTCTGAGAAGCCAGTAAAACAAGTACTGATTCAGCTTCATATATGAGTTTTAATGTAATGTCAGCCTCAAGTGATGTGACTTTGCAACCAGAGTATTTTGATTCTTATTTTACTGTCACCTCCTACTTTTAATACCAACACAGTGGCATCTCCCAATGCTATGAGGCATATACAGCACCAGGCAGCTAGTAACTTTATGCACTGTATATATGCACCACTCCAGACTTGGACTGTAGCTGAAACAACTCATTCATCATTACAAAAGCACTTAGAAACTTCATCTTGTTTCCGGTTTTCAGCTTTATTTTACCCCGGAAGTTCCCAAGAAAATACATTTTTAAATACCTTTCCATATTATTATTTAAATACTTGACTTGTTCAGTAAAAGTAATATAAAATTATGTCCTTCATCCTCATTAGGATGAGTGACAATATTCATGCAAAACTGATGCACTCATGGCTTGAGATGTAAATGATCGAAAATGAATACTATGAAAAGATAACAAATGTTGGCAATCTTCATTTGGAAATGCAAAGATCACCCTGTAACCATGACTGCTAAACTTCTCAGGTTCAAGGTAGGCACCTACTTGTTGAACTGCTTCTCCATCAGCTCCACCTCAGAATTTTACCCAAACTATGCTTCACATGATCCAGTCCTACTTTGGTAGATATCACAACCCTCATCAGGAGACTCAGGTCAATTACTGGAATTTAATCTCCCAAGAAAGGTCATGCAAGAGGATGCTGGACTATGTCCAGAAGCACACATGTGTCACCAACCTATGCAGTAGAACTGAGTATTTACAGACATCACTTTCCAAAGCAAAACATAAAGCAGCTCTTCTCAGCAGACCCATCCGTGAACACAGCACTGGCGCCAGTGTCCATTTGAAGGCAGCATCCATCTCAACATTGTAATGAGAGTCAAATCCCATGTAATTTACACATTAAAAAGGAGAGAGCAACGCATGAAAAAAAGTCAGTTTGGCTAATGAAAAAATCAGTTTGTCTAATGAAATTAAAGTCCCTAATCAAATATTGGCAGGAAAGATATTTAGAAACTCTCCTTATGTCATCCAGCTAATTTTCCCCTATTCCAACCAGAAGGGAAAGCAGTTGACTTTTATTCCCTGCTGAACCTCCCACCCTCAAATCACCAGAAAGACCCTGTACTGCAGAGTAAAATTAAGGCAGATTAGGGCAGATTTAGCTGCCAGCTATAAGAGTACAGTGCAGCTAATTCCTTTTACTTCAGCAGTTGTATGACAGACCAGGAGTCACAACCCAATGCTCCAGGTAGGTAGGTAATGTACCTTCTGGAAACACTTTCTCAGTATGAACTCTCCTGAGAAAACAGTTTTTCCTCACTCAATAAATACACCCATAGCAAAATAAATATTGAAGCACACACTGCCAAAGTACAGGGGAACCTTTGCTTCTAGGTCACTGCCTCTACATGGTTAATTTGCAGTTTTTAGCTTCTAACTTTCAAGTTTTTTCCTCCAGAAGATTTTTAAGGAACTAGCTAATTAAAGTATTTGTTCATAGGAAAAACAAAACAAACAAACAAATCACCAAAAAATCCAAACAAACCACATACAACCAAACCCAAAACAATCAAAAAACCCCAATACTAATTAGTATGTCCTATAAAGCATTAATTTTCCCATCACCCACCAGCCTCCTCTGTTACCCTCCTTAGGTCCTTCCCTTCCTACTTTCTCCTATTCTCCTTGATATTGTCACCCTGGCATCTCTTCATCCCCATGACCAGCCAACAGTAACCCTTTTTGTGCTGTGCCCTAAATTCTGGAGTCACCTCTGATTCACATAGAATCATAGAATTGTCAGGGTTGGAAGGGACCTTAAAGATCATCTAGTTCCAACCCCCCTGCCATAGGCAGGGACACCTCCCACTAGATCAGGTTGCTCAGAGCCCCATCTAGCCTGGCCTTAAAAACTTCCAGGGATGGGGCTTCCACCACCTCTCTGGGCAACCTGTTCCAGTGTCTTATGACCCTCACAGTGAAGAACTTCTTCCTAATGTCCAACCTAAATCTACCCTCCTCAAGCTTGTATCCATTACCCCTAGTCCTATTGCTACCTGACACCAGTGCTCTTGTAGCCCCCTTCAGATACTGGAAGGCCACAACAAGGTCTCCTCAGAGCCTTCTCTTCTCCAGACTGAATAACCCCAACTCTCTCAGCCTGTCCTCATAGGAGATGTGCTCCAGCCCTCTGATCATGCTCATGACCCTTCTCTGGACATGTTCCAGCATGTCCATATGTTTCTTGTACTGGGGGCTCCAGAACTGGACGCAATACTCCGAGTGGGGTCTCACAAGAGTGGAGTAGAGGGGGAGAATTGCCTCCCTTGACCTGCTGGCCACACTTCTCTTGATGCAGCCCAGGACA
Source organism: Bucco capensis (assembly GCA_013396975.1). Taxonomy (NCBI): domain Eukaryota; kingdom Metazoa; phylum Chordata; class Aves; order Piciformes; family Bucconidae; genus Bucco; species Bucco capensis. The sequence goes on from VWZO01001195.1 coordinate 307,935, forward strand.
TGGTTGGCTTTCTGGGCTGCAAGTACACACTGGCAGCTCATGTTGATCTTCTCATCCACCAGCAGCCCCAAGTCCTTTTCCTCAGAGCTGCTCTCAAGCTAGTCACTACCCAGCCTATGTGCTTGGGATTGCCCCAACCCAGATGCAGGACTTTGCACTTGGTTTTGTTGAACTTCATGAGGTCGGCATGAACTTGTCCACCATCATCCTACCTTTCATTCCTCTACACCATTCTTTCCCCTTGTCTTTCACCTCTCTGCTCTCGTTTTTTTTCCAGCAGGAGTAGACCTCCTATTCTCAGCTCTGGTGAGAGCCTCATCCAGACCCCCAGCAACATGACTAAAGAAAACCACTACACAAACCAACAAAGTTGAATGCGTTACCGGTGTCTTCATCTGTGCACAACCCATTCCCTAAAGAAGATATTTCTTCTGATATGACACACCTCTCTTTATACACTACCCACTGTTGCTTTTTGTTTTTCTCATGACATCTGAAAGATGTCTAACACCACTAAGTTTCAAAGCTGGTATAAGGGGTTTTATTAACATCTAATATGAGGCTTTCTTGGATAACTGACTGCTGATTCCCAAAGGATCTCTGGATGTGATCCTGTGCAACCTGTTCTAAGTGAGTCTGCTTTAGCATGGGGATGGGACTAGATGATCTCCAGAGGTCCTTTCCAAACCTATACCATTCGGTGATGAAAACCTAAACATGAGAAACTATTTCAATGAGGATATGGTGCAATACTGTCCACCAACACTGGGAAATCCATGAAGCTCATTGAATCACATACAGAATATCCCAAAAAGAACTGGGAGAAGAGGTCAAACATAAGAATAAAAAAAGGATTACCACTGACTATCCTAGCTAGCACCATCTTGCTGGGCAATGTTTTATTAGTAAGCTGCAGTTTTGACGATGGTCTTTTGATGATTTTCTTTTGTGTGTGTGCGTGTGGTAACACTTTAAGTATCTTATCATTATGAATTAATTTAGTATTGACTGCAGTGGCTCTGATCATAAAGAATTAATTTGGCATGCCATGAATGTCATACGCAATCATACAAAAAATTTGCTTTAATTCAAGATTAATTAATATGGGAAAATCTTATTGCTTTTATAATATCACCATCTTAATATATCTCATGTTTTCCAGGAGTTCAGAAGTCCACTCTTAGTACTTCTAGCAGAGTTTCTTCATTTTTACACAAGTTTTCTGAAGAGAAACTAGAGGCTTTTTTTATTTGTTTATTTCTTCAAGCTTTTGGGATTAAGGTTTAACAAAAGAAAAAAAAGAGTTTCCCATAGTATCTAATGGTCCCAAATCTCATGCATTTATTAGACTAATCAGACTAAGCAGGTTTTCCTACCTGTTTGATGACACTGAACCAAGTAAAGGTGATTTTAATCTTGCATTTCTTCCTAGTTCAACAGCAAGACTCATGTTTTGAATGAAGGCTGGTGAGCACAGAAGAGATTACCTGCAACTTCAAACCCTCTGTAGACATGTCAAAATACACTCTAGAGCAAATTGAGCCTTGCCTAAAAGCAGGTATGTGCTTTGGATGCTATGTCTCATTGCATCTGTTACAGGCAACGTGTCAGCCATGTCTCCATCCGGCTGCTTCTGACTGGGATGCAACATGACACAGTTTGATAACAAAAGGATGTAATACACCATTATGACTCCAGGCAGGCAATTGTGATGGGATGGGATGTGCTGCCATGCAGTAGCAGGTGACATACCTCTGCAATCAGTCATGGACTAATCACTAAAGCCTCCAGTTTAGGTTCACTTTGGAACAAATCCTAAAGTCTCGATGATTATTTTCATCCCAGTGTTTGGGTATTGCTTCCTGGCTCCCCTTCACTGCTGCTGAAGGTATACCAGAAAAACAACCAACCCCAAAGCCCAATAAACACCCGGTATCTGGACTATGCACAAACTGATCCTCTCTGCCAGGGAGTAGGTATGTATTCACCCTTAAAAATTGGCAAATAATGCTGTGAAGGTAAGAGGCTATTATCTATTTGTGCTATGGGAAGCAATAATGGAGATTTACAGCTCTTCAATACAGCTAAGAATTTCCCAGAATGCTGACTAACTGAACCACTCTTTACTCTATTGATGTACCAGCACACTGAAAACACAAGTTTATTAATAAATAGCTTGACTGAAGTGTAAGATGTAGAGGGAGACTAAAGAAGGACATCACCTCTACAAAAAAAGAGGTAAGCATAAAAAAAAAAAAGACAAAAAAACAAACCACTTTCTGTATTGAACTGAAGAAATATGATCAGGAGATTAACTTTGGGAACGGGGAGAGGAATTCAAGTGCCTGGGGAAAACACTGAAGAGCAGAGGGAGATCTATGGGAGGTCTGTGCCGGCAAAACATTTCCCCTCCTGTTTCTGATTTGTGGAGCTTTAATCATCCTGCCATTTAATTAATTTCTTTTGTAAAGAATGTCACAGATGTAAAAACCTACTTCTAAAAAAGCCAACCAAAAACCCCTAGTGTGTGTACATGCAAAATGTCAGACCCAGGTTGTATTGCAAGCAGCACTGATGGAAAGCAAGCTCAGGGCCACTGGTAATAGATGAGCTCCAGTTGTTCCTCTGTGAGTTCTGCTGTTCCCATGGAGCATTCTCTGGGCATCACACCTCAGTCCCAGGCACACACTGAAAGAGCCTTCCCTGTGCAGAAACCAGCAGATTCAGGGATGAACTATAGAAATATAGAAAGGTTTGGGTTGGAAGAGACCTTTCAAGGTCATTTAGTCCAACTCCTCTGCAATGAACAGGAACATCTTTAACTAGATCAGGTTGCTCACACCAACCTGAAGTCACCCTCCCATACATCCATTCTGCCAATGGGCTTTTGTGTGCTTGTGTCTCAACTGCTGGTACTCAGCAAGACTCTAAGCAAAGCAAGAGGAATAGCAGGGGAAAACATCCCTTGCATCTTCCCTTTCAACTTCAGGCAGCATGGGGAAGCATATCAACGTGTAGCAGATGTGCTGAGACCAAAGTGATCTCTTCCCCATGATTACAGTTGGTTATACCTGGGGATGAGCAATTTAATTCAGGCACAAATGTGCAAAGGAGAACGGTACTAAAGTAAAATAAGTGGTACTGAAGTCTTTGTTCCATCCACAGTAATAACATGTTTTATTTCACTAGACCTGGCTCACACATAAAGAAAAGAGGCACAGTTTGATACATGCCTTCTCCAATGAGCACTGCTAAGTAAGTGTATTTGTTCTCAGTGTTGTTGTCATAAATATCATGAAATTTCTTATTTGAAGTTGGGAGCTAATGATTCTCTCTCTCCTTAATGTGCTACAGTGGCTCTGCACCCTATTGTTTTCTGCCATTTGAGAATGCCCAAGGATGTCATTATAACTTCATGTATCAATATTAAACCTGTGCAAACTGTTGACTAAATGAGCAGTTATCTTTGTTCCTGAAAATAGTCTACTTTTTTTTTAAAAACAAAAAAAATCCCTTCATTTATCAGTAACTAGGTATAGTCAATTGCTATCCAGTATTGATCACAACATCTATAGCAGTCACAGAGTACCTTTGCTCAAGGTCATTGTAAGGTCGAGTTATGATCAATATGAATTGACTGTCTGCAAATAAATTTAAGTAGCTGACATAACTGAAAGGAGGACCTATCTGAAATTAAGGTGGACCATGTGTCCCTGTGTTAGAAAGGCTCATGGACTACTTAAACATGGAGGAGGTACAGTCACCTGAATATACAAAACCAGTTCAGCAGTTTTCCCTGCAATTAGAGGTGGATAACTATGGATCTAATCTTGAAAATGTTTACTCCTGGGAGTAAAAACAAAAAACAACCAACCAGTGTCTTCAATCTTAGTCTGTAATGAACTGACTCACTTGGGATCAGACCTACTGCCTTGAAAGTAAATAAGTTCATAGTAAAACAATACATGCAGGGTCTCTATCGCTATGCTCTATTTCCCATTGGCTTTTTGTACTCTGTGGTCTGTAAAGAATCCAAAGAAGGCCAAGTGTTTTCAACATCAATACCTACACCTTGTTCTTCAATCCTTATTTAGGCATTCATGTCTACAGGCAGCCATATTAACATGCTTTACATTGAAGCTAAAAAGCTAAAATATATTTATTTTTCATCACTAGACTTCTACAGTTCCTGTTGGAGCTTCAGAGAAGATCCACCTGAGGATTTTAGAGTCTCTGGTGGGGGAATAAAATTTAAAAAAAAAAGAGAAACAAACCTCCAAAAGTAAGTGGAATAAGTATATAGAATCACAATGAGCTCAGACAACATGAACCAAGAGAGACAAGTCCCAGGTGAGACAGGTCTCTGGGAGAAGACCTGTGATCAGGTCGCTGGCCACTGGATGTCACTGCTGCCTACCCCAAGGTAGGCTACAAAGCACTTATGTGACTGTAAAAATTGTGGCTGTAGGAAGCAGTTTTGCTGGAAACAATCCACATAGTTAGGCAATTTCTAATTTCAGAAAAATGGGCTCATAAAGCTCAAGAAGGCAATACCCAACTTCAAGAGTAATTAGTTTCATTTGTTTGCTTCAGCTTTAGCTGAATAAAACACACTAATAAAGAGTAAGTTTGGGGGTTGTGAGTAGTTCCAGGAAGTTGCAACCATTGTGTCTTTACAGAGGTGTTGCTTTTCAGATCCCATTTGAAAGAACAAACCCAAGCTCCACATTGGAAAATTCTCCTATTTCTATCAGCCTGTATCTGCAGGAAGACTCTATTATAGTTTGACTTCCCTGAAGGAGGTGCCACCATCACTCCTGAGCATCACAACCAACTATTCACCATGAACCCCACTGAATCAAAAACAATCTGATCAATAGCAAGGAAAGATCTGGCCCACATCTGAAAGAAAATATCTGAAGTTATTTTCTATTTTTAGACTCTAGAGACTATATTATTATTGTTGTTATTAATTGAAGCCATTCATCTTAGTTCGTCACATTAGTGCAGCAGCTCTGCGGGTGGGATTTATGTGACCAAATGCAGATGTCTATCTTGCAGACATCTGACTTAGGCTCTTCTCACATTCAGGCTAGAAAAAGAGATGCCATTAATGTGGGATTAACCTCATCCTAAAGCAGATATAAAACCAAGACAGATGAAACATTTTAAAGGATCTTTTTCTCCCTGTTGGTTTAAAGGAAGCCCAAATTGACTAGCTCTGATCTAGGCATCTAAAAGCCAGGTGAACTCATTCCCACTCCCTCTGACTGAGCTAAAAGAAAGTTGTTAAGAAAAGAAAGAGGAAGTCCAAGTGTTCAGAGCAGGAGGGCCCTTACAGCTCCTCTGTAGAGAGCTCTCTGTTAATTCATACCTCAAGAAGGATGCCTTAAATCCTTCCATGAAATACTCTAGGAGGAGGAGCTTAGGCCACAGGGATATCAATAGCATGAGTCTTCCCAAGACAGTCAAGTCCTCATAGACTGCTTCTGCTAAAGGTCTTACTCTGTTAGCTCCTAGTCACAGCAGCATCTGTCTAACCCTTCTTGCTGGGTTGTGTTTTTCACAGTTGTGCATGCTGAACCAGACCACCAAGGGGTTGGACAAGTACCAGACCTCATGCAGGAGAGAGCATGGGAATGCACAACCAAAGCAGGCAGGACAGCAGGACCAACTTTTCCTGGCAGTAGTGAGCCATCAGATCAGATGAATCATCTCACGAGACTATGATGATGCATCATGGTGAGGGGAGAGACCACCCAAAGTAGTACCTCTCTTCAGTATTCCCAATATACCAATGCCAGCCTTACTTCATCATGCAAACCCCACTCCAAGACTTCAGATGTATCATAAATTTGAGTCCCAGCAACACTTCAGGCTTCACTGATACCTCAAACTAGATTTCCTGGTTGGTGAAAGTGATGTTGTGCTTGAAGTCACACAAGATAACCTAAATTCCACCATATGTAAGAAGCAGCTTGTTCCCTTTACACAGGGCAATTCTGTGCAATATACAATGCCCATGCAGCCTCTCCTTCCTTTACCCACTCCCCAGTTTGACCCCATGCATACAGGGTCTTCTTCAGCATCTCTTGGTCTTCAGCCTGGTGAAGACAAGGCCTGCCCATAGAAATTGTATATGCTCCCTGGAAGTGTTCAAGAGCAGGCTTTGAGCAACCTGTTCTAGAGGAAAGTGTCCCTGCCCATGGCAGGGGGCTCGGAACTAGATAAACTTTATGGTTGCTTCCAACTCAAACCATTCTATGATTCTATGAAACATACATTAAATGATACTCAGATAGTATCTAGTTGGTTTTGGGAACCAACAAGACAGTATCAACCACTTCCTGAAGCATCAAAGCAAGCTCAGATCATGTAACCACCGTATCTACATGGAACATATCCATACCTTTAGCTTCATCACTTCACAATGAGCAACAAATGCATTTGAAACAAGATATACAAAGGAAGTACTGGTGAAAGACTCCTGTCTACTCAGGCTGGAAAGTGTTACCAAGTAGACCTTCTGTGAGAAGACTTTCATCTTTAACTGAGATATTAGATAGCTTTCCTCATAAAAAGTGTACATCATCCATTATCCATATATAACCCAAAATGACACCCTCACAAGTGTACCAGTCTTAGGGCTCAAACCACTCAGAAAATCAACAACACATACTGCAGTGATTATGTTTGATTAGAGACAGTGTGGTGGGGGGGGGGAAAAGATGAAAGGCAAAAGACAATATTCACCCACACCCCTAGCCCTAAAACAATAATTCTTCCTTGTGATGGTTCTTTATAAGGTGATGTCCTCCTTATATATGAAGGAAATCAGTCTGCTCTATTCGTAGCCATGGACATGAATCAAGACCAGGAGCACTAAATTTAGGAAAGAGTGGAGCTGTAACCATCATCCTTGGGCCAACAGCCCACATTCCTTGATGCAGAACCACATGTTATGGTTTAGGCCCATCCCTGATCACCAACTTACATATCTTTCTGTATTACATACACCCCCCCACCCACCAAACACTCTTAGATTTTAATTCATCTATTGATGATTGATCATTTTTTCTGAATATTCTTTCTAGTAGTTGACAAATGCCTTAAAAAAATGAGTATAACTCAACAGACTGTGGCTTACACCAGAGAAAAATCCTAATCAAGTTACCAGTATGTTTGGGATTTGATAGGGTCTAGACAGGCAAAGCTAGTCTAGGCTGTTCTACTCTAGTGTTAAATACCTATATATTTTAATACCTTGCAAAGAAAACATACAGCCTAGAAAGTCAATAGAGCAAGGGAATAGAGAGGAGAGAGAAATGGAAGGGATGTGAGGCTATTTGCGCCAAAATCCACTCCAAACCAGCACAGCCCCAAGTGTGATCCCCTCCTCAGCATACTTCCTAGCACTCCTGATGTCTTGCAGTACAATGTGCCCTTTCACTTGCTCTTTTGGGGGCCTATGTGCTCACTCCCACACACAGCTGGACTTCTTGGGTCCTGAGGAACAAGCCAAGTTCCTATCTCCTGTCATTTCTCATGGAAGTGCAATATGTGTAGCTGACATCATACTCAAAAAAAACCTCTACTCCATTAGACCACAACTCGGCTTCATGATGACTTTGGGATTTCTGAACCAGAAAAACAAATAAAACCCACTGAAAATTAATATATTAGAGCTCAAGGTAACAGAGACACAACATGAGGCTGAGAAAAAGAGCCAAAAGCTATGCCACATGGAAAGGGCTGCTCAGTTCCAGAATGTCCTGACCTTAAGTGTGAGGCAGAAGGCTCCTGGTATGACCCCAGGGCTGTGCTAAGATAGGAGAGAAACAGAAGACAAGGTTTTGCTTTCACACTTTAAAGTCTTAGTAGGTAAATTGTTCTGTCTCTCCAAAATGTATCTCTTAAAGATAAAAATTAAGCAGCTTGCTATGCAGTCACTATTCAAGCAAACCCCTCATCCTCAAATATTTGAATCCTTTTGTTTATTTTCATTGTCTCCATTGGGCTATTTGCTTGAGTCAAGCCTGCCAGATTTGGTCCCATGGAACTTGATCTAAATAAACTGCAGGAAGCAAATGGGGGGGGGGAAATCTTGAATTGTTCCCTTATTGCTTGAATTGCCTGAACTGCATTCAGGTAGTCTGACCTCTGTAAACATCTGTTAACATGCACGGGGCTGGTGTTCCTACAGTCTGCAAAATGCAAACTGCATATTAAAAGCATAAATATTTCCTCCCTTTCCCAAAGTAAGTTTCCACCTTAAATAAATGAAATTGTGTTGCAGCAGTGGCTAAGGTGGTCAATGCAATTAAATTCAAAACCTGAATGTATTGAACTTTCTGCAATTATACATGGGTCATCTCTGGACAATATGTTGGCCATCTGGTAGCATCTGTGCTGTTCCCACTAATAGAGTTCCTGCTGTGGCTCCAGGCCATGACAGGCAGCACTAAGCAGGTCACATGTTGTGTCTTTCAGCCATATTTAGGTCACAGTTTTTTGGGGGGATGCAGAAATAATCTCTTTGCACAAAGGCAATGAAAATGAATAACCCCCTCTCAGGTATTTTGCGCATACAAAGAGTTAAAGGAATACTTCTCAGGATTTTAGCTGCTCCTTAGCCCTGGGATTGAGAGCAAATAAGTCAAGACAACTAATGCATTGAAAACTGCAAGGCTAACCCTGATATCTCTTTCCTCCTCTCTTTAATAAGGCTCTCACAAACATAGGAGCTGTCTACTGGTCTGCAAGAATAAAGGTACTGAAAATAACACTCCAATCACTATTTATTTCTTTTTGAGACATATATACAGATTCCTTTTCATGTTCTGTTTTGATCATCAATGGAAGTTCCTGAATAATCCTGATTAGTGCCTGCTGCCTGAGAATGGCCCCCAAAATTCTGGGCAGGCCTAAGAAGGGGAGAGTGAGAGAGAAAGAGTGGGGAAAGGAGAAATGTAAATAGTTTTGCAGTAAATGTGCCAAAACTGAATGGTTTTCATGCCACTTTTTTTTGCCCCAAGGTGTTTTAGGGGACAGACTCATGAAGAATTAGTCTGGTTGTCTGAAATGGCATCACTTTGCAAATAAGGAAAAAGGCTACTAACAATCTCTATATTATACCTGTGTGCTTTAATGGATTTAAGGGATGTGCACACAGAGTTCTATGCACCAAAGAGAGTGTTTTCAAATAATGTACTACTGATGAATTTGCTGCAAAATTAATTTAATATGGATTTTAAAAAAAAAAACAACAATGTGCTCTGTCTCTTGACCAACATAAGCAATTTCAGTTTGACATCAATTAGTGAGTAGCTTTTACTCTTATAGACATATTTATAATGGAAAGGAGTGCATTTAGGCTTTAAGGTCCTGCCAACTAATCAATTTGATGAACTAATTGATAATAAATGTTAATTGACAACTAACAGCAGTCAATTAATTGCATTTCAAATGCAGCTCCAGGAAGCTGAGTTGAACATTATTCTACCTCAAGCTACTCAAATAATAGCTCAGCAATGACTTTGCAACAGGCTTCAAAGGTCAAAATGGGCTACTTTCCTATTTGTCATAAGATCTGGGAACATGTGTTCATAAAAAGCAGTGACCTGTGCACATGCCTGCATTGCACTGTAATTCCAAGATGATGGCTGCTCACAAGGCTTATCAACACCCCATTCATAAAGCTGGGCTGCAGCTGGATCAGCATTTTCTCTAGAAAATCCTCACTTCAGACCTAAATTTCTCTTGGGGTGACACATGGGACTCAGGTCCTCCACTTCGAAGGGACATTTCTTCAGTTAAATCTGATACTAATCAAGGAGGGGGTTTTGTGTAAGATGAAGAGTTCCTTTTTTTCCTGACTGGGATTCATTTCCTTGGAATATTCTGTGCAGCTCACAGTTCTTTTTAACTAATCTCTTTGAAGGGAACATTTTGGCATTTTAGCAGCAATGAAGGACAGGGCATTAATTAGGTAACAGTGTGCACAGGTAGGATGATTTTTTATGTTTTCAACCTTAAAACATTTTAAGAAACTGCTAACTGACACAGAAAAGTAACCAATTAGTAGTTTTCTTTAATATTTCACCCAGACCTTGAAAACTCTGAGATGGACAAGCCAAGTATATACATGCACTGAAAAAAGTATGGGATTTGACACAGCACACATATTCCAATTACTTAATATTTGCCTGTGCTTGCTTTCCAGCACTGACCTTTTTTGCACCTTGCCTCTTCCCATCTGCAGAACAGTTCTCAGCCTCTTTAATTTCCTTTACCATGTCCCCTTCAAAACCTCATCTGCTCCCTCACCTTGAACTGCCACAGCTCAGGCAGTGCTGCAGAAACACAACTCCCTTCACACAACACTTTAACCACTTTATTACAAGTTACTCCAAGTCCTCCCTTTTGAACAGGGAGAACTTTGAGGGCTGGAACATTTCTCCTATGAGGACCAAGAGTTGGGGTTGTTTATCCTGGAGGAGACAAGGCTCCAGGGAGACCTTATTGCAGCCTTTCAGTGTTTAAAGAGGACCTATAAGAAAGCTGGAGACAATCTTTTCAGCAGGGCCTGTTGTCACAGGACAAGGGGTGATGGTTTTAAAACAAAAGAGGAAAGATTTAGACTGGACAGGAAGAATAACTTTTTTTTCCAATTAGGGTGGTGAGACACCCAGAAAAGTGGTAGATGTCCCATCCCTGGAACCATTCCAAGTGCAGTTGTTTGGGCCTCTGTGAAAACCTGATCTAGTTGCATATACCCCACTGCAGTCAGCAGGGATTTTCTAGATGACTTCTGGAAGTCTCTTCCAACCCAAACCATTCCATGATTCTAAAAGCAGGCTACTGAAAAACAGCACCCATCAGGCTCACAAAGCTCCTAACCTCTGCCTACAACCCTGAATTTTGCCAATCAGCTTTTTAACCCCAACTATGTTACTTCCCTACTTGAGGACTAAGTAGCTACAACTAAATTGCCCAGAGCTCTTTCAAAATTGAGCAAGAGGGGAAAAAAAATATATATAATATAAAAAAAAAAATCAGCAGGACTCATGCATTTTTCTAGGATAGACCCCTGAACATTACAATGCTCCTTATCTCTTCCAAATTATAGTCTGCTGGATCTGCTCAGGATCAGCTGCATCTCCTCTCTAATCCAGCAGCTAGATGAGCCCAAGAGAACTGCACTCTGGGAAACCAGGGGCTTCGGTGACAGTTAGGGCTCTTATGACTCCCAGCTCCACTTGATGAGTTGCAGGTATTACTCAACTGATTAGTATCTAAGAGAAATAAATATCTAGGTGGAGAGCAGCTGGCCTGAGCTCAAAGTTAGATAAGAAGGAAATGGCAAGAACTGAGAAACTGGCAAGAGCAATAATTTTGCTTTTCCTGAACACTGCTCATTTCAGGATGCACAGGATGGTACATGTTCTCAGATCCAAGCCGTTTTATAAACTACAGCTAGCAAAATGAGCCATATGCAGCGGCAGTTTTCAGTCCTCAGGACAGATTGAACCTCTTCTTTCTGCACTCAGAGGATGTATCAAAATTTCTTCCCTTCCATTGAACAGGTACCACAATACCAAAACCTCTGAGGAGGCTCCACAGCAGGTCTTGTCCACCACTGAGACATCACAAACACATTAAAGCCTCCTCCATGCTCCGCACCTTCTCAGAAGGTCCAGCCCTGCACTAGGGTCCCAGATCCAACCCCATGGGGAGTATCTATGTTTGATAAAGTCCCTGACAGCAGCTGCATCCAGGCAGAACAGTGAGGCCAACTGCACAGAGTCTGTCCTGAGAGGCAAGGCCATCTTTGTGGAAAACCTTTAGCCAGAGAGAGATCTGTCTCGGTAACAAGTTCTGCTGATTTTAAGAAACATTTCCTTGTTCAGATTTATCTTTCCTAGAGGCAGAAGGGAAAACCTGACTACTACTTTTTTTTTTTGGCTGGCAGATCACACCTCTGGGGGGGGAAAAGAAAAAAAAGAGATTGAAAAATCCTTATCTGCCCAGCAAGAGGCAGTGAAAAAGGTTCAAGCCCTTCTGTGGGTCTTTAACTTTTCCTAGTGAATTGCATGAGCTCTCACACTACAGCAATGCTCACAGCAGAAACAGAAGCCTTACACTAGTACTACCTTCCTTCCAAACTGTGACCTGCCAGTAATTTTCCTTCCCTAAAATTTCCCTCCTGTCATGACAGATAAAGTGGCAGGGCCTACCATTCCTAATTGCTGGCCCCAGCTCCTGCTGAATTCCAGTATCATGCACAGTTTAGTTATGGACTTTAGGCTGCAATTCATAGCTAAACCATGGAAGAGATTTAATTCACTTGTGGCTGGGGTCACAAGAAGAGGGTGCCAAGAGTAGCAGACCCTGAAGTAAGATATCCTGAGAAAGACAGTTCCTGGAGGCAGAGAATATACTGGATGGTTTTGTGGGAGCTTACAGGAACTGTTAAGAGGGCAAGAATCAAAGCTCTCCAGGAAAGTTAATGTGTTAGAGAGAGGAAAAGGGTGAAGGCTGGAGGGTGGGCTGGCAGCCTGGGTGGAGAAGGGCTTTGGTTTGAGATGGGTATTCTTGTATTTCAAGCTCCCCATCTGAAAACAAAAAGAAAAATAGCCAGAACTAGCTTGTGATAGAAAAAAAAAAAAAAAAGGATAAATGCATAAGATGACACTGAATCCTATTGCCTCCACATTTTTTAGGCAACAGCTCTTACTATAACACATAAATTTAATAAAAGGCTGCATAATATTTCTATGTGTTGGTGCTGGGAGATGTTCAACCAACCAAGTCAAATTCAGAGTCACCTTTATGATACAGGTAACTCCCTAAATGAGCAGGAAACCACATTCATAGAAAATTCAGAATGAAAACATAACCCACTAACTGTCCTTCAATATCTTTTCCACAATGTTTTGCTCAACTCTGTAAGGATAGCAAGGAGGGTTAAGAAGGGACTGACTTCTGGACTAAAGGGTGTTTCTGCACAAAAGCAGATCATTGTGGGTGCCTCAGGATGAAAACTTGCAGATAGCTGTCCTAT
>VWZO01001195.1:321229-353249 GCA_013396975.1 Bucco capensis
TCTCATTCTGTCACTCTCTGGTTCTTTTACAATGGCAACAACAATGATCTTGTCTAAATGATTTCACAGGCTATTATTCAGACACTCAACTTTTAACATTTCAATTTTGTCATTTTGTTGCTACACAAAAGGTGCACTTCTCCAGTATAATGTTCTGAGAATTATGTCAATAAGCAGTAATGGCTTTTAACATTAACTTGATCATTAACAACTACATTATCTGTGACATAATCAGCACCTCAGTCTATTGTGTAATATTACAGTACAGATTTTGGAAACGAAGGCCTGGCCTAGCCTAAGCAAAAGTTCCTTGGATTAAGCTGTGATTTTTCTTTTCATTGAAATGCTTTTAAAACACTTACTATTTTAAGTGTTATATATTATTTGTATCACATATATATTTCTGTATATATACAGAAAAAAACAATTTTTCTGTGAACACTTTCTCAGTTAGGTTCATGCCTAAGCTCTGGAAATGGGTGCTAGTATTATTTTAAACTCATCATCATGGCTAGGCTTCATGAACGAAGATCCAGGGAGGGCTCTATCCTATTTTAAACTATTCTAGGAACATCCAGGTTGGGGTTTGAATCTGGTCAACTAGACAAGTTTAACTAAACTAATGCAAGCTGCAGACCAGTTCCAGAAAGAACATCTACTTTGAAAGTTGCTCACATCCAAAGCCTGTTCCATTTTTATATCAGTTTTACTCAATCTGTTCCATAAATTTACCAGCAGAGGCTATGCAGATGTTAACGCTGTTATATTGTTAGACAGAGGGTTGCCAATTTTAACTTGTCCTTGCCAAGAGTTAAAGGTAGTATGAGAGATTCTAGTTCATTTTCCATGTTTCCTAACTAAAATTACCCTAGGATTCACCTCCTTCACACATCCTTCTTGTTGGTAACATTTCCCATAGCCTGAGGACTTCTGTCAGTGAATGCATGTTCTTGGTTGGGTGCAGCCTTTCCTAGGAGAGAAGGAGCAGCATCCCTAACTCCCCTTACATACTANTTTCCACAATGTTTTGCTCAACTCTGTAAGGATAGCAAGGAGGGTTAAGAAGGGACTGACTTCTGGACTAAAGGGTGTTTCTGCACAAAAGCAGATCATTGTGGGTGCCTCAGGATGAAAACTTGCAGATAGCTGTCCTATACTCATTGCTTAGCATGAACAAGGTTTTCAGTGAAGCTTTTAAGCATTTAAGGCAATGCTGGAAGTCATTTATTTTATACCATGACACAGACCCTGCATTAAAACGATCACTGCCAGGGGTCCCTGTGAATCTAACTATTTTTATGGGCCAAATGTTGTGGGTCAATGTTTGAACACAGGCTTGTTGTACAGTATATTGCTCAGTAAAGCATCCCTCCACCACAGGCGTTTAATAGTCTGTCTGTTGCTTAGCCCATTACCACAATTCTCTGCTCTTTCCCTGGTTTATTAAAGCCCAGAGAGTCAAAGGCATGCCCATGGGTGGCATGGGACTCAGAGTTTTCTAAAGCAAGTTGAAAATCCTCCAGGTTTAAGATGAAGGCTCCCATGCCTTGACCTCCACCACACCAGTGGCTGCAATGACCAGTGACCTCCTCTCCAGGCAAAACAACCAAAGCATCCACAATTGACTTTTTAGGTTTTTACATAAGGCTGGAGCCACTGTCCTAGATATTCCTGGCAAGCAGTCAAAACAGAATTCTTCCTCCATACCAGGCAAAGCTTCCCACCCTATGTTAGGGAGATGTACTGGGTCCCTTTCCCCCACCCTGAAAGGCTTCCAGGCGGGAGTTCATTTTTGGCGAGCTGCCAGAGGAGGGTGCTCTGTTGTTAGATGAAGACCCTCCAAATTGGAGAGGCAGAGAGAGAACAGAGGAGCAGGAATCCTCTTTACCTTACAATCTCCCTTCAGGAAAAAAAAAACCACTCTGGTGCCTGCTTTTTTTCCCCCTCCCTCCTCTCCCCCCCCNGCTAGGCTTCATGAACGAAGATCCAGGGAGGGCTCTATCCTATTTTAAACTATTCTAGGAACATCCAGGTTGGGGTTTGAATCTGGTCAACTAGACAAGTTTAACTAAACTAATGCAAGCTGCAGACCAGTTCCAGAAAGAACATCTACTTTGAAAGTTGCTCACATCCAAAGCCTGTTCCATTTTTATATCAGTTTTACTCAATCTGTTCCATAAATTTACCAGCAGAGGCTATGCAGATGTTAACGCTGTTATATTGCTAGACAGAGGGTTGCCAATTTTAACTTGTCCTTGCCAAGAGTTAAAGGTAGCATGAGAGATTCTAGTTCATTTTCCATGTTTCCTAACTAAAATTACCCTAGGATTCACCTCCTTCACACATCCTTCTTGTTGGTAACATTTCCCATAGCCTGAGGACTTCTGTCAGTGAATGCATGTTCTTGGTTGGGTGCAGCCTTTCCTAGGAGAGAAGGAGCAGCATCCCTAACTCCCCTTACATACTAAGGATCAGTGCTTTAACTGATGGGAAAGCCTTTATCACTCCAGATGGGATAAAGCTATTCATTTTAATTGAACTATACTGATTTACTTCAACCAAGCACCTGCCTGACTCCCTGCACTTCTCTAAAGAGTCTTCCATTAGGATCTCAGACACAAGCCTTATGACCACCCATAAATCAGGGTGCAGCACACCCCCATGCTTGACACTTACTCCAAATTCTTCCCAAACAGGAAAATGGCAAAGGGAAGTGACAGTTGCAAGGTCACACACAAGTCAGGGGCCAATCCAGCATCAAAAGTAAGCTCTCTTGGCTCTCATACATGCACTTTAACCACCAGACCATATCTGTCCATGTGTCAAAGATGAACTGCTGCAGACTCACTGGTCATTATGTGCTCTGCTGCTTATGCACTTCATTGACTTTTATGGCTCTACTGGTCAGTGCTCCACCACCCAATGGTTACCCCATCACTCTGGTGTCTGTGGGCTATTTCTATGCTATCCAGGTTTACCAAAGGTAAAGAAAAGAGAAGCCGAATAGGAAAAAGATCCAAAAATCTGATAATGAGCAGCAACAGCCATGGAGCTTATATGGAGCTACATGTGTTTCATTGAGCTTGAAGAGATGCTTTTTCAGAATGGCCAGGTGTCCCTACACAGAATAGAGCCTGCTGAAGTGAGGACAGCCTGAAGACACACACTGTAGGCAGACAGTGGTTGAGTGTCCACCATACAGAAAAGCCCTAAGTGGCTTCACCTGCTAGGCACTGCAGCAATTAGGTGATGGGCAAAGAGGACCTCTTATCTGCCATTTTCCTTGATGTGCCCTGATAAATCCTAAATGTAGAAAACAATGGAAATGTCATGTCATAGCTACTCCCTGTAAGGAGGAAACCTGCAGCTTTGGAGAGGATGGGTGCTTTGTGGATGCAAGTGTACTGGTCTAGTGCAGGCAGGAGCTGAATAGCAATGAAAAAATAATCGTTTAGCTCTGTGTGTAAATAATTTCATTCTAGTAACAGTTACAATCATAACAATAATGAAAACAATCACAGAGACTCAGAGAAGCATTAGAAAGATGCCACATTCAATTTACAGAGTTAGTTAAGCTAAGTCTTACATGAAAGAAATATTTTTAATATAGTAATTAGATATTTGTTGGGAAATTCTTGCCTTATTCTTCAAGCAGTTTCACAGACCACTATAGTTATATTTAGATATTGCTGTGCTTCCTAGCATTCATAAGAAACACCTCTGGCTATGGGCTTGAAGACACACTTGGACTGCCTCAGTGCTGCAGAACCATCAGCACTACTACAGCTATGGCCACATTGTTGCATCCCCAAGAAGCACCAAGTGATCTAGGTCTAGGGTTGCAAAGGTGGTCTTTAGAAATGGAAACTCACTAGGAAACTAGTGAATGCAAGTCAAAACAAAGTTCCTTGTGTTTTGGAACAATTTAAACAAAAACTTGAAACAAGATAGAATCTTTTTTTTTTGTTGTTTGTTTTGGATTTTAGAGACAAACATGAAAAGGCAAAAATTCAGACTTAAAGAGGATGGAAAACCTAGACAGTTTTTCAACTGGTGAACATCACAGTTCTGCCAGTGGGATGTGGTTGTTCATACCATCTGAGACCTGGCTGCAGTGTATTAACATCTAAGGTTATGCTTGAAGACACATGGTTAAGTATTTCACCCTTAAAAGTGCATTTACTCCAGAAAATAAAGCTCTGTTTTGCACACTTACAATGTCAGGTCATTGCTGATAATTTTTTTTCCGCTCTTTCCATTATCACAAATCACAGGACTGTCAAATACCCCAGGAGCAGAAGATCACAACCTGACAAGTAGCAGATACCCATTTGGGGGTTTTAAACAACATTAACTCATTTTCCAAACCCTATAACACACACCACCTACAACTTCTCAGTAGCAAACCCAGACACATAGCCTGTTAAAAATGCACTATCCTGCCTTATTTACTATTCCAACCAACTTCAGTCCAAGGACTACCACAAGAAATGAGAGGGAAAAACTAAGAGGTTTCACACAAGCTGTTTCTGTTTAAAGACAGAATTTTTAGCTCGAATATGGCATAATTGTGATGTCACTGAGCACAGCAAATGCTGCAGGCAAACACTGTGCTTTCATCATACTATTATTACTGTAGGCATATAGGAAACACCAGAGCATCTTCAGCCTATAATTATAACTGTTTGTTGTTTCTGTGGTTTCAAAGATAGCAGAAGTTGTTCACAAGATTCACACAATGCTGATGTGCTGCATACAAAATACAGACTCAGTATCATAGATAAAATATTCCCACCAGGAAATCAGCAGACCATCATGTTATGGTTTAATACTCTTGTGAGCAGCATTTAAAAATACAGTGCTAGAGATACAACCCCAAATTCCTTCAACTCAGATAAACCAAGATAGACTTACCTGGTTAAGACAGTTTCAACACCTGAAGAGACAGCCAATCCAAAGACTATCTTGCCTTATATGGTCTCAACAGCAATCCCCAACAGAGATCCATCATGAAGGAAGAAAAAACTCTAAGAAAAATATATTTAACAGTGCCCAATATGCTTCCCTACCTTCCTGCCAGCCCATCTGAGGTGATAATGGTGTGATGCCTCCTCACCCCACTTCAGGGAGCTCACAGCTGTGCCTTTCCCACAGGTGTTGCAGATGGGATTTCAGGGAGGTCCTTCCAGGCCAGAGATCACCTACAGCTGTTGGAGAGAAGATGCGAGAGGAGCTCTCACACAGTTAATTGATAGGTTCGCTCATCTTCACCAACCTTGCTGTTCAGCTTCACCCACAGAGGTGCAAAGAGAGGCAGATGTGGTATTTGGCAAGCTGTCAAGACACATCTTTCTTTTTTAAAAGTAAGGCACACTCCAGTGGCTGCTCTCAGCCAGGTCCTTCTGTCTCTGACAACACTGCTGTCAGCACTGAAGATGCCCTTTTCAAACATGGTCAAGGAGTGGTGATATAGGGGGGGAAACAGTGATTTTTTTTTTTTTCCCACATGCTACTCAAAATGGATTCCTGCCCTTCGCACTCCTATCTGCTGTCAAAAGCTGTCCTTGATGGTTGCAGACAGCTCCTCGTTGAGGTGTTCTTTCACTAGTCATCAAACAGGCCAGATTCACCTTACTGGTCTTACCAGCCATGGGTCCTGCCACAGGGAGGATCTCTTGCTGCACCCATAACATGACCCAGGGTCCAGATGCTATTGCCTTGACATCAATCATTTGCACAACACATCACAAACTGCAGCATCCCACTTTCACTTTTACCAGAGGTGTCATTTTTATTGTTTCATCCATCACTCTGTACCCTCCACTCCGCAGGCAGTCTCTTCCTCTAAGTACTTCTTGGAGTTTTGGAGCCTGAGGACAGATTTGAAGCTTTGGAAGTATCATAAAGGTTATTTCCATTGACATCCACCACAATCTTATTGTCTCTCTAGCTAAATAGTAACGGTCACTTGAAAAGTTAATGGTGGTGCTGCTAGAGTGAGCCTTGTGATGCCTGTACCTCCTGTCAGAAAAACATTCAAAGTGAATCTGAAATCAAAGTAGACAAAGGTAAAGTTCTGCTTATGAATGTCCCACCCAGTAACAGCAATGTTTTCTCCTTTGATTTCAAATTCACTTTGAAACTCTCCAAACAGGAGGTGCAGCTCCACTGTAAAAGCAGAAGATGCAAAATGGGAGGGCCACACGTTTACTCCTCACGTGGCTGGGTGCTAACAGGTGGAGGATGCTTAACAAAACCCATAACAAGGCTCCAGTGCCAATGGACATTATCCACCCACATTATCCTTTCATGCTTCTGCTTCCCAGCATGGACATACAGGGCTTTTTTTTTTTTATTCCAGAAACTGCCAAGTGCAAACGGAGCGGCTCGTTCCAGCTGAACTGGGACTTTCTGCATGAGTTGACATTTTGGAAAGTAGTTTCCTTCTTGGAGCTGAGATGGGATTTTTCTGGCTTTAGCCAAGTGGGGAATTGTCCACAGCCCTAAACTTCCACTCCTAGCATATTTTCCCTAAGTAATTTGCAAGCAAAACACTCCAGAAAATGCTCAGTGAGAGCAACATATTTTCATAGCCACTTTATTTGAAATATTTTTGGGAATGTTGCTGGAATGGCAATTCCCTAGTTCTTCACTATGCTGCTTTTTTACACACTTCTACCTCTAGACATAGAGATACAACTGAGCGGCACTGCACCATGAGTGGTTTGCATCCACAGTCAGGAGGCACGAACAACCTTACCCTCTCCATAGCAAGGAAGACCCACGAGAGGACATTTTTGATGGGAACTGAAGCTCCCTTAGCAATCTGACTCCAGCATCGCCTCCTTCCTTCACCATCCTCCTTGCTTCCTGATGACACCTAGCTGGGAGCTGGGAAGGGCAAAGCTGGCAGACTGGAAGATTGCCTAATGTGCTGTGACTGACATGTAATCGAATATTCAACCACTGGTCCTCATGTCGGTGGCAAAGTGAATATGACACCCTTCAGCTTAGTTGTGATCACGCCTCGTCCTTCTGCAAACAGTTTCATAAAGGTGCAGCCTGGCTTCTCTAGGAGACAGATGTGTGAGATGGGAGAGCAGTCACGGAGGTCACCTGCTGCCAGGAACATGGTGGAGACTCAAGAGAGACTGACCTTTAAATGCCAACCCCAACCCCATCCCCACCATGCACCCCACGCCTCACACAGAGGTGGGAATGGCTGCACGCTCAGTGTTCACAACCACCATCACGCTCAATGACCTGGACAAGCCACCTGTTCAACATCAGATGAGTCTTTATCTCTTGTAGCCTTTTTGGATCTGTGAGTGCTGAGAAAAAAAAACAAAAAAGAAGAAGAAGGAAAAAAAAAGACACACACACACATGCAAAAAAATAAAAAGAACATTTGGGGGTGAGAAACCCCAAGGGAAGGAACTCAGATGTTCGGGTCAGGCCTTAGAAAAGGTATCAATTCTTCTTTCCACTTAGCACAGCCTGCTGCCTGCCCAGGCTCTTTGTCTCTGCCCTCTTTCCCAGTACAGAAAGCATTTCCCTTTTAAATGACATCTGAGCGCTGACATGCTGGAGGCACCCATCCTGCATCATCTCTGGCAGATGGTGCAGCTGGCCACAGTTTTCGGGATTGCTTAAATAAAACCGCAGTGCCATATCAAGAAATGTAGAGAAAATGCTCAACAGTGCTTAAGATGTTTAAACATCACAAACTGTCTGAGACTTCAGCTTGCTGTGCTGCGCTTTTTGGGTGAGGTAACTCTTCCTATCAGTGGTAACAGTAAAATCTCCCTCATGATCTGTTTTCTTTTCTTTCTGGGAGGCAGAGACAAATCCTACTATATTCCTGTTCTGACCCAATATCTGGCTACATTAGGAAGAAGTTTGACCAGTTGTTACACTGCAAGTTAAATGCTTGAGGTTTCTGGAGAAGGAAGCTTCACTGCTGCAAGTGTCAGATCCAAGATGCCCTGATACCACCAAAGGAGAAGCTGACCCACTCCTCTAGTCCACAAAGCCAGGAATATCTCTGCATGGCTTTCACAGACATGCTAGCAATTTTAGTGCAAGCAGCAACATTCAAGCCAACATAGATGCTGGCTTTCCTTTTCCCCTATGGTTTCACTTGCTTTTAGCTAATTAGCCTGATGGCCATTTCCCTGCCCCCTGGAGATGATTGTGTTTAGTAGTATATGTATTTTGGGAAAAAGCCTTTTAAGTGAAAATTGTCATTGTCATATCCAGGAGCCATTTAGCTCTTCCTAGCTCTACAATAAGTCTCCAGCTTTTCTGCTAGTGATTAAAGTTAGATATGATATAGGAAATAAAAACACTAGGTAACTTTTAAGTCACAACTGCTGAAATCTGGTATTGTGGAAGCGAAAAGGGGGATTTAATGTCCAGCTTAGTAGGATTTTTTTGAAAGTTTAAGCCATAGTAGATTCCAAAGCACGAGACAACTTTGCAGCATTTTTGTAGTTGCCACAAGAGAGCAATTACCTGTAGGTGTCAAAGGAGACCCCTTCACATTTGTACTACAGTAAAGCTACTGAATCCAGCAGCACCTGGGAATCTGCCTCCCCAGCACGGAAGGTGGCTGAAAGGAAGGTAACACTCTTGTAACAAATGAAGGTCCCTTGATTTTGATCTCCAAATCCTGCTCAATATCAGCTTGCCTCTGGAAAGAGTGCCTGTCATGCCAAAGCAGAGCAGCTGGCAAAGATATTCAGGTGGCTCATTATGAAGTCAAGCCCTGAGAAGCTAAGATTAATTCCTGTATAGTTGCAGGCAGGTATTTATTTATTTACTGGCCATTCTGACCAGCAGATCTCTTAGGTATTCCAGAGCACCATCACTCAGGCTACCATCCCAGCATCCTTCTCACATTCCCTTCTCCCCCACAGCCCTCTAACTAGGTAGGAAACCAGCAGGAAAAGGGCACAGAGCCCACCTCAGAGCTCCTCAGGCATCTCTCCACAATGGTGATGCCGTGAGCGCAGGCAGCTGGCTGCCTTCCACGGGGACCATGCACATCACTTCCACCATGCTCAGGCACCTCCGGCCGCAGATGTCGGCTTTGATTGCTCAGGTTTCCCATATCACTGGGCCACCTGTACAACATATTTAACATACAGCAGCTATTCTGTTGCTGTTTGCACTGAAATAATCTTGGCAGGAAATGGTAGTTAAAGCTGAGCATAATTTTTTTACGTGGTGGATCATGTAAAATTACCTCTTTGGATAAGGAACATACTCTTGTTGCCTTCTTAATGGAATATAGTAATCCTTGTCACCATCAGAAATTGGCCTGAATTGGTATTTAAGGTTTGAATGTCTCCATTTCAGGTCCAGATTGCTGTTTCTGAAAAAACAGGAAACTTTTACAAACTCTGGATTTTAGATGTGGGCTACTGCTGGACCCTTCTCAAACGCAGAGATGCCGAAAGGCAACTCCATCACAGAGTTAGGTTTGAATGGTGGTGGCCTCAGATTCCAGCACAGATCCTGGATTTGGATGTGCTTTTTGGATTTAATCCCATTCCTAGCCATATCCGTTTGATGTAGCAGAGCAGACTATCACACTGGTTAAAAAAAAAACCACTTGAGGCATCTATTGCTTTTTTAAGTGAATTTAAAATTTTCCTCTCCCAAACTTAGAAAGAGGTGGCATGACTCTGAACATTACAAGGACATAATTTTCTTCTGCTGCTGTTCAAGAGATACAGTATTTTTCTCCCTCTGTTTGCTTTAAAAATTAGGTTGCTAATGATAATGTTCCTCTCATAGATGATCTTGTACTTTTTAATGATACCCATAGTTTTTCTCCACATAAATGACTAAATCCTCACAGAAATCTCTGTCTTGATTAGCACTCCTGCTAGTAAAATTTCACATACTAAATCAGTACCAGCTGTAGCAAGAAAGAATGAAAAAGGCAAGTGTAAATGTTCCATATGCCCTACCAAATTGGCATCTGTGTCAGTAACCCTGTGTTTTTTTAAACAATTGTATACATACATTCTCAGAAGTGTTTTGCTCACAGGATTCTGCAAGCAAAATTTCCTGTTGGTACAGCACTGAAATGTCACATCTTAAAAAAAAATAAAAAAAATTAAAAAAACCCAGCAAGAAAGAGTTGGGTTTTTTTCTTCCTACACCATGAGTTACCTCCAGTTTACAGCACCTTTATTTTGAGGTCTGCTCTCTGTAACCTGACACTGGAGCACTTCAGCAGAGCTGCTTCACATTTAGAGCTTGATTATTAGTAACCCTACTGAAAGCCAAAGCTACTACGGCATGGTAATGATTTCCAAGCTGAATTCAGGACTCAGGACTCCAGTTCCAACTCTGCTGTTGGGGAATGCTGGGGCTGGGAAGTGCTCCTCTGAGCCAACATCTCGTCTTTCGCCTGAGTCATGAATGATGACGCAGGAGGAAGAACATCCCAGAGCTCTGACCCAGAATGGTCAGCGAGTCAGCTTCGTCATCCAAAATCATCATGATCTGGGGACAGAGGAGGTGATAGGTACACCTCCTTGGACCATCCATATGGTAGTATACTGGCTGAGCAGCACCTGCTCCATCATTTTGCTGTCTAAGAGAAGAAAGCCCAGAATAAGACTCAATTAATATGCACACGACGCAACTTCAAAGTAACCAACTGTGTCCTCAGTGAAAAAAAACACTTTAAAGTCAATTTATGCCTATTCTGCAACTGGAATTTGATCAGTATGGCAAAAAAAAGACTTTCAAAGTAAAACAAACATTAACTAGCACTCCAAATGGGTAGCAAATGCCACAGCCTTCTGTGGAAAGATGATATGGAGCCAGACTGTCCGCTGGTGTAAGTCAACCTAACTTCACTGGACTTTGGTGGAGTTGTGCTGATCAACACCAGCTGACCCTCTGATCTCCTGGAAAGCCAAGAGCCAGCCACAGTGATTCCCTGACATGGGATGCAACTAAGTAAACAGGAAGAATTAAGAACCAGTAAAGGGCATTCATTGGATGTTTCTGGGAATAATAAAATGTTTTTCTCATTTCCAAAAGTCAGAAAGACCTTCTCTCCTCACACTCTTGGCCATGACAAAGCGGTGACACTCATTATGCTTTTTTCCAGTGCAGTATGGAGTGTATATTTGCACATCATGTCATGCCTGTCCGTGCTAATCAGAAGCCATTATTTCCAAAAGCTCAAAATTCCCTCCTGGACTCTAGGTTGCCAAGTTTTACTTCACAGTCATTTCTTCTTTTTGGTTTTTATTTTTGTTTTGTTTTTAATGGTTGATTTGTAATTGCTGCCAACAGAAGTTTAGAATGGAAATGCTGACAAAACCATAACTACAGTGTCACATTAACACTACTGTCGCTGCCTCTCTGTCAGACTTTCCTTTAACCCTAGGAGCCAAGACTTGTATCGAGTATCAACAAAAGCCCAGAATACCCAGAGCATAGTAGACAGGGTAGAGAACTGGAGACAAGACTCCTGGAATAAAATCCTTGCCTCAGTGAAATCAAAGGGATTTTATCCCTGGTGTCTAGTCTCTCTTCTGCCAGACACTTGCTGTGTAATTTGGACAAATTTATCCTCTGCAAAATGGACAGGAAAATATGTTCTGCACTTACCTTACAAGTGTTGCAGCGTGATTAACAAATCATGCTATTAAAGGAAGGAGAAGGAAGGCTAAGGGTAAATATAAATGATACCCACGAATTATTTTTAACAAAAAATAAATAGGCAAATATTATTCTAGGCATCCTCTCTGCATGGGAGGCAGTGGGATCTTTGCAGCTCTGCCCGCATGTATTTACACAGAGACATCAATATAATATCCTCCTGCAACACCCTCATTATTTGGGTCTTGTCTCCTGTTTGTGATTTTCAATTTTATTCCTGGGTTAGGTCTCATTCTTGACATTTTTATGTAGGTTTTGCAGGCAATAATATACATACATTAGATTGTGTTGAAACCATCAACCCCAGTTACTATTTTTAGAGCACTGCAGAGGATGGGACAGAGACATAAGTGACAATTAGGGAGAATATATTCAGAGCTGTCAGCAGCAAATATTTTTTTTTTTCCTCTTGCCAGGAACCCTAAGTGTGTGGAAGGGCCTCTGAGGCAAAGTTTTTAAGGCAAAACACTCAGGTCGTTCCAAAAAAACCCCCAACCCAAACAACTAAATGACATCACCAGGAGGCTGAGCTGCTAAAAGGTTTCTGATCAGTGAGAACTCCTCTTGCTCCCTCAAACTGCTGATCTGCCTCTTTGCTTCTGTCCTACCCCTGCACAGAGCCTGCAGATGTATATAATTTACAGACTTTTCCTCATCAAGGGGATTAGGCAGCCCTCTTTCAATATGTATAAGAAGTACAAACACACACTTACCCACTATGTTTTACGCCTGCCTGCAACAAACAGCTGAACAGCTTGTGATGAAATTCAGACATTGACAATCTGACAAAAAACTTCGGGTTTTTGCCTTCAAATCTGGCTTCCAGAAGTTTTGCAAATCTAAATATTTTATCTGAATCCCAGGAGGGCCCCAATCTTACAGAAAGCCTATGAAGCAAACATGAAGATATATGTAGTTCAGGAGGAGGGGAAAAAAAAAAAACAAAAGAGCACAGACACATACACAAAAGGCATAGATTTGGTGCAAGTTGCCAATTTTCACAATGGCTTCGGTGCATTTTCTCTCCCCAGCTCCTGAGGCTGTAACTAGACTCCTCTAATAAGCACTTTTTGCCCACCAGTGTGTCAACGGTGCTTTAACAGTAGTTTCAGTGTCAAATTGCCCTTTCCTCAGCAGGGATTGTTAAGCCTTTCTGTATTATACTTCCAAGACTCTCACGAGCTGGAGTTGGGAGATATAATATTTTCTTTGAAGTTTGCATTTCACAACACACTGGGATGCAAACATGCTCCAGTTTCTCAGTAGTCAAACAATTCTGGCACACAGGGACTAGGACTAAATATTGTACCAAATTTTCTAATTACGTCTTTGTGATATTTACTACACAATGTTAGGTGAAAGCAGATTCTAATCAATATAAACCCTCTTGTCTAAACAGGACATCTGGGCTTTGAAATATTCTGTTTGTTGTCTCAAAATTACCCTGTAGCAAGCCACCATAACAATATAATATCTTAGCCATGGAAAACTTTGGAGTATTTCTGATAAACTTATCATAAACAGATGAGTGCTTTCTCTCTCCCAGTATTAAGGTGATGTAAAAAGTGAAGAGAAAAGTCAGCTGTATGCATAAAATCCTGGAGGCTTGTGCCAACAAAATGCTGTGTTTACAAGTTTAAAAGCTCAAAAGTCTGAAAAGGCAAAAAATTGAGATTCTTAAAGTAACACTAACTCAGCCACATGGCACATCCTGGCATCCACAGTTAGCAAAATAAACATTAGCATATTCATATACATATTTCTAGAGCAACGTATTTTTAATGTGGCCAAACTGATTCAACAATGGGAATCTCAACTTTTCTCATTTGAAGGCCAAATTCTCAGCTGGCAGAAATACATTATTTCAACAAACCAACATCATCTACAGCAGCTAAGCAGCAGAACTGCTTGCTTCTGAGCAGGCAAGTGCCAGATTCTGATGCACTTAGGATGACAAGTCTCTTTTTCTGACTTAAATATCAATATTCATAAAAGAAGATAGACAGATGTGAGTAAGAATCAGCTCCTTAACTGGAAGCCTCAGCCTTCCAGTACAAAAACATTCATGAGAGTCACATTTTTGCCTCAATTTTCTCACATAAGAGATTCAGAAGGAATCCAGCCTCCCTGGTACAAATATTTTACAGAACAAAAACGTGGCCTGTTGTAACTCTTTGGCCCTGAACTTTGGCTGATGCTGATTTTTCCTGACTCTCTCAGCTTTGTCTGGCAATTCCTTGATCTGTTCTTCCAGTGATGACAAACCACACCAGAGGGGAGCATCTCTCCGCTCACCAGACGCACGGGCATGTCACTGCAGGATCCCTTCCCGCATTCAAATCTTCCCACAGAGAAAGTTTTCCATGCTGAGGACATTCTCTATGGATAACAAGGCAGATCCAGGCTCCCAAAGCAGCTGCCTTTGCAAAGCTGGCTTATCCCATCACTCCTGAATTGCCCTCGGGTGGAGAGGATCTCCGGATGGCTTGGGGCCAATGCCGCCAGCCTTCTGCCATCCCAACTTGCCCGCCCTTCCATCACTCCAGGGCTCACCAGCCTGGGATAAGGGGATCTAAAAATGACACAAAGCCCCCTTTGCCCCACCTTAATATGACCTATGCTAAATCCAGCTTGGCTAGGGCTGAGGATCAAGGCCCTTAGACACTCTTAACTTAATGCTGCAGGTAGGAATAAAACTCCCCTCCATCAGCCACTGTTTATTTTTATTTTCCAAGTGCCCAAAATGCCAGTGAGGATTTCAGCCTCACTGAGCAACATGCTCTCTAAATATGGAAAAAGCCTCCAAAATTCTCAGTTTAAGTAAAGGAGACATGGAGAGTAGGCAGTGAGGTGCAATCCCATGCAAATTGTTTGTGTATACTATGTGCAAATAGTTGGTTGGTTGATTGTTAACAGGCTTCATAAAGACAGGCAGGGAATTAATCCTCAGATCACCTTTTTTTCCCCTTTGCAAGTCAGAAAAGAACCTCCAGAAAAGCTAAGCACTCTGTGCCATTTCAAACAGTAAGTGTTGTTGTTTCAGGGTTAGATTTGGAGGAAAAATATATATATATATCTCTATACTGGAAAGCACTTCACACTTCTGAAATCTCTAGCCTGCAAATAAACTGGATAGATATTGGCAAAGAGGTTCCAAAGTTAGTAGGGGTAACAGACAGAAAAGCAGAGAGTGCAATTGTCTCATTTCCATAAATGATCATGCCAAAAAATATCAGATTGATTAATAACTTTTAAAATCAAACAACTAAAAAACCACCAACATTACCCTGAGAATAAGTCTGGCCAGAAAGTTCAGAAATGCTTAGATACATAAAAACTAAGGTTTATAGAACAAATTCTGACTTTAAGGGCTTTATTCTAGACCTTCCACATGAATTGGATGGGACAATGTTTCAGCATAGCAGGGGGTGACACCTGCATCCCCCCCCAGACCTGCAGCCAGGAGTGTCCAGGCCATAAGGTGGCAATGGCCATCTGAGAGCCCCAGCCCAATTACCCAGTAACACCCTCAAGCTCTGGAGATCTAAAGATCCCCTGAATAATCCTATTCAGGGAGAAGAATTATAGCCATGAAGGGCAAAAACAGGGGGAAATGGGATCCTTCCTCAGGCCCCTGGCAGACACTGAGAGGACAATGGGGAAATAACAGCTTACCCTGAAGTTTCCTCAAGCATGTCCTCAGCCACTGCAGTTTCAGATGAGAATTTCCAGAGGCAGGAACCAAAAGAATATTATGATTTTTATTTAGGGAATTAATTACTTTGCTGCTTGTTACCTTTTGTTAGAGGTGTGACACCTCATCCCCATGTTGCACAAGACACCAGATGTCTCTTCAGATATCAGCTTTGACAGAGAAACTTTTGTTTTCCTATTTGAGTCTGCAAATTTTTATATAATTTTTTTTCCTGCTAAAAAACCCCATGAATTTTAAGACAAGCATACACCAAAGCATACAGATGGGTGCTGAGTGCTCTGGGTAAAAAGAAATAAATAAAGTCATTCCTTCCTCCTGCTCACATTTGCTGGAGACACATATCCCCCTACAAATAAAAAAAGTATTAAGAACATGTTATGAAAAATAACAAAGAATAGCAGAGAAATAAGAAAGTGAGTGGCACTTCAGATGGAGTTTAGCAAATTAAGTCATTGACCTGAAGAGGAGATTAATACCAAACAAGGTGCCCCTTCTTCTGAAGTAATGAATATTCTTCAAACAGCAAGGGAGCACTGACTGCTGTTTGATGCTGATGACATTGAAAATTTAGGAGAACAGAAATTCCATCATTTTTCATTTGTATGCAAATGTGCCTGTTCCAGAAATTAACCCCTGAACCCCATGTCAGTTTTCATCTGGAGGAATTCTCTTTGCTAACATCACACAGCCACAGCCTCACTGCTATCCTGGGGTCACTGGGGCTTCCCCACACAGAACACCACAAAACCCTAAAACAAAACAAAACCAAACCAAAAAGGGAAGAAAGTAGAGTGGGGGAAATTGGCCAAATCATGCCAGGCTTTGTTTACCCCCATTAATGGGGTATAAAGGAGCAATAGAAGCAAAAGCATGTTGTAAAATGCACATCTCTAATGCAGGGCTCTGGGTCCTGGCATAGTTGTGATGCAAAAGACAGCCAAGCATCTTTAGGCAGAGCAGTGGCCACTAATCACTTCCACTGCTGTTAAAGTGAACCCTGGGCCAATATACAGACCTTAATACTCTTCCTTTCAGCCAGGGCTTGGACTGTTAAAAAGTTCCTTTGTCACTTAGCACCTTAGACAAATGCTACTATCTGCATGTGAAGGGGAAAGAGATGATGGAGGTTTTTTAATTGATGTGGATTTAATTATGCTAATTTAGACAGCTGTAAAGCCTTTTCAGTAAAGCTGCATAATGGGACCAGCAAATACAGGTGTCCTTCACTGCAGGAAGCTTAATGTTTAACCTTAGTCGTTTTGTAAGGAAGGTAAAATGCAAAGTAATGGTTAACCAGCAGAAAGCTCCATTTCTTGAGGACCTAAAGAGGGCATTGCACTTTGATTCTTGGTACAATCCCATTCAGGGCTGCAGAAATCCACACACTGCTGAGCAGAGCACAAATGCTTCTCATTGCACTGATGCCTGCTCTGATGGGTGAGGTGGAGGCCAAAAAGAGATGGTTTGGATCTGCCACAGGCTTCACTATCCTGCATAGAGTGCTCTTCACTTCAATTAGGCCATCTTGAAACAAATGCTTAATTCAAGACAGCCTTTTCCCCTACCTTCTGCAGTCCTTTCTTATCATTGTTTTTAATCCTTTGTATCCACCTACAGTATCAGCAATGATTGAAAGCAGTAAGCAAGGTATCTTCTTGATACACTAGAGCAGGTTGTCCAGAGAAGTGATAGACTACATTCCAGGTCAGCTTGTTTAGGACTCTGAGCAACCTGCTCTACTTGAAGATGTCCCTGCACACTGCAGGGGGATTGGACTAGATGACCTTGAAAGGTCCCTTCCAACCCAAACCATTCTGTGATTCTTAGGGTGTTTCCTTGGTGTCTTCCCCAGGCCCCTCTGAGACTGCTCTGCCTCTCCCTTTCCCAATATTCCCCATCCAATGTCTTTTTTCTAGGCTGCAGCTGACACCCCAACTGACCATCTGGACATCTGCTTCCTAGGGTCTGTGTTTGGCCAGTTCAGCTCCCCAAAGTGGCCATGGATCATGTAACATCAATGCTGTTTGAAAAGAAATGTGTAAATGGTTGGCCAGAGGTGAGGAAGGGATCACTGAGCTTTTTTAATAGAGGATGAATCATAGCCCAGAGGTCCCTGTGTCTCTTCAGTGGCTAGAAACAGCCTCAGGGACTAGGTGCCTGGTGCTCAGATGCCTACATGTCACCTTGAAGCTCTCCTATTCACTAGCACTGTCTTGTATGACCACTAAATATCTGAAGGGTTTGTTGTTTTTTTGTTTTGTTTTCTTTTCAATAGAAGTTGCTATTTATTAAACACTTGTTGGAGTAGTACCAAAAGCTTTGGCATACAATTCTGGTAGACATCACTGAAGCAATTTCAGGCATTATTGGTCTGAACTACAGATTACACACCACTGATGCAGGAAGCATAGTTTGCTCTGAAAGTTGGACTTTTGGGTTGTGCATTCCTCCCAGAACATCTCTTTTTTTTTTTTTAAGGAGTGTTGCCAAACCAGTGAATATGCTGGAAATATCCACTACACCATCACATGGAGTTGATTTGTGTGAGGCAGGAGAAGAAAGATTAAATCCAGGTGTACAAAGCTATCTGCTGCTACATCTTCTTCAGGTCTCCCAGAGGCAGCAAGAGCAGAGAGAACTGGAAAAAGTGCTTTGCCATCAGGCAATGCAATGTGCAGTCCTGCTGCATGGTGGGAGTAGCTCTGTATGTCTGTATCTGTCTCCATCATGGTGGCACCTGGATGCTGCATTATCTCTAAGAATCTGAAAGTGCAGTAGAAATGGCCTTTTACCCCATTCTACATTGGGGTTACATGATTTGCCCAAGGTCACTGACAGCAGAGATGGAAATAATGATTATGACTTTTCTTCCATTGTTTGACCTCCCAACATCAAATGCATTCTTCTCCACCCCAACCTTTTCCTCTCTGCCTACTATTTCACCTTCTGAGCTCCAGGCACTGCCTACAGTGATCTTCTCTATTCTGGCAGTAGTTCCTGTTCTGGGAAATGTTAACTCCAGGTACCAAGGAGTTAGCAAAGTACTGTACTGTACTTCAACCAAATTCACCAGCTTCCAAGTCTGCTGAGATTATTCCTCTTCCTTGTGTTGCATTTTTTGGTTTGCTGCCTTGGCCAGAAGGGATTTAATAAATGCACAGAGACCAGGTGTGGAATAGCTACTGAGGAGAAGATTCTGTGGGCACTTGCCATGTCCTCCAGAATGTCAACTTGAAGCTGAATTGCTTTTGTTTACTTCTGCTCCTTCCGTGCTTAGCATAATATTGATACAGGCAGTCTGACTTTCTCCTTTTAGCTCTCTTCTCAACATCCCCCATTTCCTTGTGTTGCACTTACCTACAATATGCTTCTAGGTATAATTCTCTTCCAGCTTGTACAGGTAAAGATTTGACCTTGAAGTTCATGGTCAATTTTACACAAGCAATGCTATTAGCATAGGAAAACATTCTTTATCCTTGTCTTCACGAGATTGTATTGCATGCAACTGGGAAGAAACATCAGGAAGAACTATTCTGCTGAGGATGTGTTTGAAGTGTGTGATGCACACCTGTAGCCTTCCTGCTGAAGTGTCTGCCTTGTTAGCAGCCTTGTGGGTTTGCATCTCTACCAGCAGAGAACAAACTCACACTGACTGATTCCTGAGCAGTGGCAAACCCACTCCAGCTCCTAATATTTCAAGTCACTAGAACCAGAATGATTCTATGATTCTCCCCTCAGCTCCTCCTCAGGAACAGCCAACTGCAAAGTGCTAGATAGCTATTATATTCCTATGCATATATTAAAAGCATTAGCTTGACCAGCTTGCTGGTGACAGCATCAGTCATCCTTCACCCTCCTCCTGTGGTCCAAAGCTGGCTTCAACACCCATGGGCCCACGCTGGGCTTGGGCAGCAGCTGAAGGGCTGGATGCCAGTTCATCTGGAAGGTAGCTTTTCCAACAACAGCACCTCACTTCCTGGCCAGCTTCCCCTAAGTTCTCCTTGGTTGTTCTGGCAGCTGGGACATGGACAAGGCACTCGGGGTTGGGTCAAGTTTTCCTTTGAGCTCCTTGATGACATTTTGCTTGACTCACTCTTGGTTATGGTGAATGGTCTCTATTACATTTTCAACTAACCTGATATCCATAAGAAAGGCTTTAGGGTAGGTTTTATTTCAAGTGTTATCCATTCTTACCCCTTTGCCTGATGCAGAAATGGGAGAATTGGTCCTAGAGCCAACCAAATCCTGGTGCTTAGCCCAGCAGTATATCAAATTTCTTTTTGCATATGCAGAATGAAAATGCACAGCCTTTTAAAGAGGGATAGCCAACATACAACATACCAATATAAGCACTCTGCTCTGTATTTTAACAGATTTTAGGAATTTGTGGGAATTCTCTCTAATGTTGGAGAGCAAAAGATCTGAAGAAATGCTCTTGCAAAAAAAAAAAAAACAACCAAAAAACAAAACAAAACACAAATGGGAGCTTTGATAACTATAAAGTTACTTTCTTGGACCAAGAGCCCACATTAGGAACCAAATAAAATATTTAAAGGCAAAAATCTTGCAAAGTTTCCTCCTGTGAAAGGGAAAATATGGTCTATGCTACACCAGACTTTCTTTTTGCAAACTGTTTAGGAGTAGCCATGAAACACAGACTATTCAACAAAGAGCTTGGCAATTTCTGCTCAAGTTGCATTTATATATATTTCTAGGAAGGCTTGGTTTGGTTTTTCTTCAAGCCCAAATGTCAAGTTGCATTTCAGACCACATATAAATACAATTTTGCTCTCACAATCTGGTGTAACTCCATTTACTGCAGCAGTGTTACCTTTCAGTTACCCTAATGGGAACAAGAGCCAAATTATGCCACTAAAAAAAAAAGCTGCTCACAGAAATAAATACAGAAAGAACACAGAAATAAATGCTTCCTCTGGCTTATTCAATAGATTTGTTTTGTCCAAATTGTAACAGAGATGTTTATTTTCAGAAATATTGTTTGATCAGCAAGAGTAAACATTGCTATATCTTAAAACCTCACTAAATAGGTTTTTTTACAATTCATCAAATGACACCTAACTAAGATTAAGTTTAGTTGGTCAACTCAGAGAAACACACTAAGGTTTCAGGTCATATATTCTCAACTTTCTTAGAAATCTTTGGTCTCAAAACAATCCCAGCATCCAGATACCTTGAACGACTGGCTTCTTTTAAAACATATAAAAACTCTTCTGTCCTTAGCCATTTTAAGTTCTGGGTGCTGGCACACAGCAATGGTGCTTAGCACTGCTATCTGCTGCTTTCCATCCCCAAAGCACTTTACAAACATTAGCTAATTAATCCTCACAACACCCCTCTGAGGTATGTAGGTAAGTATTGTCATCCAATTAGGTAAGTATTAAGCACTGTTATCCCACCAGATAAGTATTAAGGTCTCCCATTTTACTGGGGATCCTGAGGACAACAGGTTAAGTTACTTACCAAAGGTCACAGGGGGAGTTGGTAGAATAAAACTTGGGATGCTCTGGTTTCTCAGGCATCTGGGTAGCATCCGGTGCTGCTCCCTCAACAAAGGCAACCATTGCCATCCACATGGAAATCAGGGCTTTCTATACCCCTCCAAGACACTGAGCAACAAGTCCAGTATGATGGAGAAGTTGTGCCTGAGAAGCACAGCCTCCCCTCTTTGAGCTGGCCAAAGATGACATGGGCTAGAAAATGTCTCAGGAATTTTAGTAAGAAGAAAAAATCTTGGACCAGGGTGTTGTCCTGTGGGTGCACGTGGACACACATTCCAAGATATTGTCAGGCCGTGCCAAACAAAGCTCATTCTCCTCCCATTTTACCTTTCTTTTGCACTGCCTTGTGAAGATGGACTCATAGTAAAGTCTTACAACCAGTTCATAAATACATAAAGCTATCAATTGTGGTTTGCATCTTCTTAGCATAAACAATCCAATTTGAAGCCTCAGCTCAGGTTTGTAGGTAAGCTTGACTCCAAAAATACACTCGATGAGGTTAATCCATTTCAGAGGAGCTACAAAATAGGACTAGCCTAGCACTATTTGGGGTTTCATCTAGTCTCAACAGATGTCAAGCTGGTGAAATAATATCATCCCTCCTCCAGAGACAATGCCAGTGAGTGCATCTGCTCTTAATTTCACTTCACTGCGAGAGAAAAAGTGAAAGTTCCTACTGTAAATCCACTTGGAGCTGTGTTTGCAAGTTAAAAGAGTCTTGACTCGGAGTCCCATGGGTCTTGTGAAGGAAGAAGGCCTCCAAAAAAGCAAAACTCACCTCAAGTTAGCTCATTACAAGCTGCAATCCCAGGTAGGGCATGTTGCAGGGTCTGCCTAAAAGGACCCATCACATGCTGACACTTGATGGACAGTCAGGACTCTCCTCTGCTCAACAATTTGGCACTGGGCTAGTGGCAATTTTATTCTGTGGGAGCAGCTCAGGTATGATAGCTGAGGGATCAGCATGATGATTCTCCAGCTCTTGCTGGAGCTGGGACAAATCCCATGTGTGAAAAAAAAAGACCTCGACTAGATTTCCATGGAGTTGATTTATGTTTTCAAGTGGAAGGCAGTTTTAGCTGGAGTAAACTACCCAGTTTTTAGATCATTCAAAATTCATGGCAGTTTGATCCCACAGGACGTCAAACAAACATAAATGATTTGCCAGGAATCCCTACAAATTGAAATAAGCAAACCCTGTACAGCTCCAGCAAAAGTCTTAAACCAGTTCAAAGGAAGAAAACACACACACACACACAAAGAATAAAATAAAGAATTTTTATTTTACACATCTACACAAAAACATCTGCAGTGCAACACATATCCAGATCAAATGCCCACAAAGAAGTAGCTCAAACTTGAAACTCAAAAAACCTCCAACCCACAAACCAAAACCATAGGAACAAATGGAGATAAGTGTCATGGAAAAGAAGGTCAATTTAAATTCTGATGCATTCTTCAGAGTGCTTTTATTTTAACATTGGATTGATATTTAAAATAAAGTAATAATCTGAGCAAACTAACAGAAAATGCAGGTAATAGACATCTTGTGTATGTTACAGTCATGAGAAAGAAAATAGGCAACCAAAACTGTGACAAGAATGTGCTTAGTTATTATATTCTTTCAGGCTCGGTCTGCCAGCATTTTTTTCCTGTACACTGGTCATCAGTGTCTGCCAAAAGCTTTCTCATGAATTTGTGCACTCCCATTTCCCAAAAACAGAGGAAATGATGTTTCTCCACAACCACAAGCCTCACTTGTAGCTTTTACACCACGGATTGTAGCTGTAAATTGACAGGATGCCACAGCCATCCCCCTGCCTAAATAATGAAGCCCAAGTGAGGGGTGAAATTTCAGTGTGGGTTATGCAAAATGAAAGGATTAAAAAATGAAAAGAGCATTCACTTCATGTTGCTCCTTTAAAACATTATCACATAGCTCCATTTTTTTTTTCTTTTCTTTTTTTCCCCCCTAACCTGACCTTTTTTTCCCCAACAGTTTGTCTATAACTTAATATAACTAATTCTTTTGAAATAATGTTCACAGTTAGCATAATTGGTGTTATATAGTTCTAATGTACATTACAGAATATTCTGTCACTAGACACTAAATTGAAATTTTAAAGAAAATGATAGAAATAGCTGTAAGGGAAAAAGTACCCTTTTAAATCTAATTTGCTATGCACCGCAGTAGGGTAATGGATGCAATGAAAGTTCCTTTATTGAGTTCCCATGTCCAAAAGGTATTTAGGTAGCAAAGGATGTTAAGCAGACCCCCTGTGCTCCTCCTTTAAGTAAAGATAGCAGGAAATAAGGTATATAGGTTTGTGTCCTCCTGATTTTTATTTCCTCAGGAGTACAACTTATGCAAAGGGCACCTTAGGCTACTTGGAGGATCACAAAGGGTGCCCTCACCCCCTCACTGTCTGCATGAATAGAAGCATCTAAAGGATGGCTGAAGCCATACAGCGAGTTAAATCCTTCAGGTGGGTCTTTTCAAATTCCAATAGTGAGGAGTTACTGGAGAATTGGTAAGGATTTCACTAGGCCCCAGCAGGTTTGAGATCAAAAGCCCTGGTTAAATAAAAGCCTGTTGGGAAATCTTAAAACCTCTTTGTAATGTAACTTAAAAAAGTTAATACAAAGAGCCCTTAGACTGAAGCCTGTAACAGCATGAACAAAGAGTATATCAAAACTGATTCCATTAAGGGAAGGCAGACAAATAAATTCATTTAATTTGAAGAGAAATCAGATATATTACTCTGCTAAAAACTAAAAAGGATCCCAGGGAAAAAAAACACACAAACAAAAACCAAACAAATGAAAAAAACCCACCAAACCAGATTTTACAGTGCACACACACATAAGGCTGTGAATAATAGATATATATAAAATCTACTTATAAATATCTCTCAGAACAGACCATTACATAGACACATATATGTTTAAGGCTCAGTTTTGCCAATATGTGCACGTGTGTGTGTGTATAACTCCAGTATATACATATTTTTATCATTTATGAGGCCTCATGCTGGGCTTTCAAATCTGCAGTCAGATATATCTCTATATGTATCCAGAAAAACACAGCTGAAAGAGCCCCTACATTCCAAGTGACACCAGACATTTTTCAACCCAATTAATTAAAAAAGATGGGTGCTCATCAGTCAGCTGGCACAGGGCTGGGTTGTGGGTTGTTTTTTTTTTCTCCCCCATCATATTGCCAAAGTGTCACAGTGTTAGTTGTGCAGCATGTTGAAAAGAGAAAATCTGGGACTGGGATTCAGATATCATTTATTAGCTGACCTCTTTCTGAGCAGCTCTTATACTTTTAACTCATTGGGGGGGCCTCAACCAAAGATGGGGGAGGTGGAAAGGGAGAGATAGAAGAATTACTTAGAATCATGTAGGTTGGAAAAGATCTTTAAGATCATCCTCTTAGTGCTGTGCTTGAAGATCTTGTGTTGGACATCAAGTGACATGGCTGTGTCACTAGAGCATCCTTCAGGCATGGGATGGCTGTGCCATGAGCATCCTTCAGGCATGGGATGGCTGTGTCATGAGCATCCTTCAGGCATGGGATGACTATGTCACTACAGCACAGGGGACAGCAACCTGAGCTTCCTCACTTCACAACAGGTTCATGTGTCTTGGGCACAGGATGCTTTGGCACCCTTGGGAGGGAGGAGAGTGATGTTCTACCACCCCATGGCTGATTCTCCCCACAATTAGGAGTCACTAATAAATTTCCTCCAAGGAAGGGAAGGGAGGAGCTGAATTTTACTGCATTTGTGAAGCTTTTCCTTATGATGATGGGGAGATGTGGATATCTCATTAGCTAGAAATCATATTTTACTGTTTAAGAAATGATATTCCTGTCATAGAATTCATAGCCTGTGCAGCTAAAAGAAGGAGATGTATGCCTTATACAAACGAGGGTGAATGGCTGCAAAGAGCAGTGTTAATGTTCTACAGGATTTTATTCTAAACTTTTCTCCTTATAATTAAAATCTGACATTCTAGTTCAACAATCCTAACCCTGAGCTCATCACATTCATGGATAGTGGGGGAATGGCATCCACTCTCATTTTCTAAACTCCCCCTTCATGCTACCAACCCATGAACTGCTGCCCCTACAGCAGGCACAAACCACTTTGTCCCTGCTCTCTTAAGAACAGTTTTCTTCTGAAGATAAGACATCAGCAATGTATCTCCCATATGGTGTCTTTCATCCAGTCAGCAGCAACAGTCACAACCTACACCAATGCCACTAATTTCATTTCTTGATTTAGACCCCTAAAATGCACAGCAATTCAAAGCTTTTTAACTCTAGATATGGGTATTTTAGCAATGCCCTTTCTGGTTATCTTGGATGGATCCCACCAAATTAGTGAAGGGAGCATTATTTAGCTGTGAAATTTCCTCTGTGCACGAAATCACTGTGTTATCTGCAGGAAGAACTGCCCCTTTGCAAAAGCAAGCCTAGAAAATGGACAAAATGAAGAATGCCAGACTGAGGTGGGACCATGAGGAAAACCTAGGCAAAAGGTGTTGATGTTTAGGGATCTCAGTCTCAATGCTGTGACTGACATCTTTACCCTAGCAACAAGTAAGCCCCTAATAATCACAGGAGATAAATGTCCCTTTTGGCTCCTTGTTTAAGAGAAAATATCTGCAAAAGCACCATGTCTAACAATATCAAAGCTTGTGGTGGCTTCTGCATCATTGGCAATTTTTAGACCAGTAGAGGATGAGGTTTTCTGGTTCAAACAGGAATTAATTGAGGGAAGTCATATGGCTTGTGTTATACACGTGACACCAGATGATCCAAATAGTCCTTTCCTGGCCTTATAATCTACAAATAACCTTGTGGAGGTACTGCTCTCCTGTGGATTAGTGGCAAAGCAATGCTCCTCTTGCTTGGATGACTTTTCTGATCTAAATACCTTCCAGACCTGTGTGGCCTACAGGATTTGACTGGATCATGGTCTCAGACGGAGGCATTGCCAATTAATGCCAGACATGGGATAAAGCAGGGTAGGACATGCTCTGCTTCAGGTGCTATGTGATTCTGGAGTATCATTAGTAGCTATATAATGAGCCAGGCCTGGATAAAAGTAATTTTGCTATAAACTCACAAGTATTACTTTATATTTGTTATCTTTATATTACCTTGCACCATGAAAGACCCAGACTCTCAGATACCATGGAACTCTTTAGCTCTGAATTAATCAGGCTGATTTGCAAGAGTAGGGTATAATTATGGCCATTCTGTAGTCCCTAAAAATCATAAGGTCCAAGAATTACATGGGTAACAGGACAACCTATTCCCATCTGGAAAATGGAGCATATGGGGTCTTGTCTATCTTGCTGGATTACAAGGCAGAGGAAATACCTGGCTGAGCAGTGCTCAGGAATAATCAGGTGGATGATATTACAGGAGCAAGCTGGGTCTTTATTTATTTGCTTTATAAGGATGCCTCTGAGTTCAAGTTGTTGGAGTTACATAAATGCTAAGCTTCCTCTAGACTAGCTCCACAACCCTGATAAGTCCTTCGTTGTGATCAGGCAGTGCAAGCTGGGAAATCCCTGAGATGGAAACCAGGCTACATCCCTCCAAACCAGAGGTGAGCTCAAACTCAGTCACCACTGCAAAGACAGCTAGAAATATTTCTTCAGTGCAGACATCCTCATTTCTCTCCCTGTCTCTAACCATGCTTCGTTTTAACCCCTAGGATAAATTGTTATGTAGAAGGAAATGTGTCCTTTATTAAGTCAACAACCACTTCCCTTAGCATCTAGCAAAATTTCTTCTGAGGTTTCCCTTTCAAGTACTGATGCTATTTATATTTGCAGGCTAAGACCATAGCAAAAAGTGGAAAAACTTATAGTCAGGACATTGATTAACCAGCTGCTGAAATTTGGCTTTTCAGCCTGCCACCTCTATGCTCTGAACGTGTGGCCCTACTGCAATAGAATCAATTTGTCCGTGCAGGCTTCCAAAGCCCCAGAGCCACACGATGCAAAAAGGCAATCTCCTGCCCTCTTTGACCACAATAAGCAACATTACTGAAATCACTGCTCCTGTACAAGTGCAGCATGACCCCATATTTGTAGGCAGCAGAGGATGACTTCATTAAAAATCATCCTCTGTGTTAGGGGCTTCCAGCTTTTGCAGGGCAAGGCAGCATCAGAGCAGCATATGTCTGAAACTGATAGTAAAATGGGTAATGCCTTAAACCCCACCTCTGTACTGTTATTTACATACATATCTTTCATCTGACACAGGCTTCCCCTCCAGCACCTTGAATATATCAGTCCTAAGGAAGAGACTTTAAGTTCAAAGAGTGCCATCCCCAAATCAAAGTAGGGGGTTATCAAGTGAGGTGCGCCAAGCAGTAAGACAAAACATATGCATTTTTAATAGGTAGCCTCTCCTCCCCCTGAGGAAGGCAAGAAAAGAGACTCTGTGAAGCTGCAGCAGAAAACAAGTTCAGTGGATTGATGCTCAGGCTGCTATTTGCAACGAGAAGACACACAACTCTCATGTTATCTTCCCTTAGCTGTTTTTCCAAGCACTCTTCAAAGGACACCAGCC
Source organism: Bucco capensis (assembly GCA_013396975.1). Classification (NCBI taxonomy): domain Eukaryota; kingdom Metazoa; phylum Chordata; class Aves; order Piciformes; family Bucconidae; genus Bucco; species Bucco capensis. Next base: position 348,750 of record VWZO01001195.1, read on the forward strand.
CCACTCTTGGCAGCCCTATTGATCAGGTGGATTCATCTCCCCACACTGCTGAAAAAGAGGAAGGGGGAATAACAAATAATAAATATATTAATAAAAATAAATAATAAAAATTAAATTTGAGCAATAAAAATAATCACAGAAATAATCATAAAAAGGCCACGAAAGAGAAGCAAAAATCTCAACAGGTTTGCATGGAATTTCAGCAGCCCTTTATTTATTAATGCATACACAGCTACCATTGTATTCCAGCTCCCAAAGACAGATCTGTGAGGAATAGGCCACATGCTGATTGACAGCAGCCATAATTCCATACAATGAGACTGTATTAAATTGTTTGATGTGATATGATACTCATCACTTGTAACTGATCAAACATAGTGCTGCATCAAACAGTATTACAATACAATCAGGCTGGATATGGTTCCTGCCAAGGCTGCTCATCACATTGCACACTCCTGCATTAAACATATCTATTAATAGCATTGACAAACTACTCCTAGCCAAATTTTTCCAGGGGATAGGACGACGTGAAATGTGCAAAGAAATCCACACACGATGCTGTGCAGTTGGAGGCACCGTTTCCTTCAGCTGAGCGCTTCCACATGAAAAGCTTTGGATGATTTGGGGATTTTTTGTGTAGGATAACACCAACAACATGCCAACCTATTGCCCCAAAACAAAGACATGACATTCCTCCTTCCTTCCTTCCTCCCTCTATTATTTATTCACTTATTTATTTTTCTTACCTAAATGCAAACAAATGTGATGACTGAATATCTTTTTTCTTGGACTAAGATTTTCTTTTTGCTTTCCCCCCCTCCCAGCAGAGCTGCTCTAGCCTGAAAATCTTGCAGGAGGGAGCTGTGTTTGCTAACACTGACCCTTTTAGAGGCATAAACAAATAAGACTCAAACTCCTTGTGCCCAGTGTTCCTGCTGCAGACATAGAGGGTGATACGCTGCAGCCCATGGGGGATGACGGGACTCACTGCCACATGACAACTGTAGGGGCTCTCTTAGATGCAGATTCTTAAATGAGCCTGGGTCTCTAGAGGGCAGAGGTCAGCTGTCCTCAAATCTGTGTGAATGCTAGATTAAGTTTATTAATCTCCCTGCTTTCACTTAAAAAACCAAATTATAGGATGGTTAAATGTTAATGCCTGCGAGCTTGATGAATGCCCTCAGCTACCGTTGATCGAGGGAACACAAAGGTGTTCAGACCCCAAAAAGGGTATTAGAAGTTGGTGTGAGGCAGCAGGGAGTGTTTACTTGTGAATTTCTGCATGCTTCATGCCTAATACGTGGGGTTTTTTTGTGCTGTTCTGACAGCACCAAATGCAGCCACCCTGAGACAGGAGTGGAAGATGTGCAGCTGCTGTTAGCCTCAGTTCAGGTACTGGTGACTGCCCACCTTGATGTCTGAGTGGATTAAGCAGATATGCCCACTACATTTGGGGGGTGGAGGGTGGCATAACCTCAACTACAGCTCTTTATATAGAATATAGACCTGTGCCTGGGTAAGGTTTGAAAGACCTCTCTCTCTGCACTGACTCTCCAGTGCCCAGGAACTGCATGAAACCAAGCATGCAGTGAACATGGTATTTAGCAACCTTCAAAACTGCTTCTATCAATGTATCTCATAAAACTACTCCAGCGTGCAGAAATGAAGTGATAAATGAGCATGAGGGTTCCATATAATTCCTCCTGGACAGGTATGCACATCATAATTAAACAATCTGCCCCCTTGATTGCTGTCTCAGCTTGGGAGACCAAATATCACACAGCCATGGAAAATAGTAACGTGCAGGAATCCTATCTGAAGCTGGCACAGAAAACTAAGGTTTTAGGTTTTTTTTTCAAGTTGGGAATATATACATTTCACATTTATGAGTCTTTGCAAACTGCACTGATGGAAGGTGTCTTTTGTCCAGCGTTTTTCACTAGTATTAATGTGAGCAGATTAAGTACATCACATGGCAACGAATTAGCTCTGTGGATGGAAGTAGCTCCACAAAGGTTACTTCAACAAGGTGTGTGAAGCATTTCCTTCTTTTTCTAATTAAAAATAAAGAAAGAAATGAAGTCTTTCAAGATAACAAACTGTCTCAGAATGGTACCTTAAAGACTGACTTGGAATGGAAAACATACAGGGAAGGGCTGGAAAGGGCTTTCACACTCTGATGAGCAGTTTTTAGCAGTAACAGCTCGGTGCAGCTCATAGAGCTCAAGAAGCTGTAACTTTCTATCTGGGTGTAGCTAAGTAATTCAAGATGCTGCAAGTTAAATGTAACAGTAGAAAGGAAGAAGTTCAAAAAAACAAAAGTCCCAGGCATTTCAGCACAGTGTAGAGTATGCTAAATTGTGGTATTACAGAAATTGCTGAGAGTTTGGCAGCAATTCCAGCATTCTGCCAAGGCTGGCTTCCAGCAAGCCCAAATATTTTTCCTTTCACCTGTGCTTTTTTTTTTTTTCCCCTCCCCCTGTTTGTTAACACAAAGCAAAAACTACAGCAGAGAATTACAGCCTGAATGCACCTCTTCATTTATTAAATCAGCACAACCCAAAAGTCACCATGCACCAGGCAAAGAGAACGGCAAATCTGTTCTTACCCTCCCTGCACCACCTGAGTGCTGCTATTATTCCTCATCCTTGGGGAAAGGACCCCATATGTGAGTGTCACAAACCACCTCAGTAACTCCAAGCATCATTATCAATAGTAGGATGAACTGCAGCTGGGATGCACTGAGAAGGCACCGTAATACTCACCCTAATCTCTGCATTCATCTCACTGGCCCTCACTAGGAAGTTTAAGTACATTTACTAGGGATTCTTCAGCCCTTGAAAGGTAGGAAGACATCTATGAGGCTTGACGTACTAGCTAATTAACTTGGGTTTGGAAAAGAAAAAATAAAAGCTTCTTATCTACTTAACTTTGAGACACTCTCTTTGTTTTTAAGCCTGCTGACTACCTTCTCTTTAAAATGCACCTTACATCCAGCTCAGTAGTATGGAATGTATTACATTTAATGAGGACCTATTTTAACTTGTGACCTAAAACTACTAACATTTGTCAGGGAGGGTTTCTTTAAAACATTTGCAGAATCAGCTAAATGATAGCCTATAGCCTGTGGTTTGCAAGCCAAGCTACAAAACCATCACGCTTGCTTTTTGTCCTTAAAAATCCAGGAAAACGACTGTAAAATAAACTTGAAAATAATGCATACACACCCCCCAAACCTTGAAGGACTTGGAAAAAAATATTAAAATCATCCAATTGTTGTTTCTTGTTCTTTAGAAGGGGAAAATACTGAGGGTGGGAGAAAGTGACTGAGTCTGTGCCTGCAGTACTTGGGGCACGTTCTTCTGACAGGAACACAGACATGAGCAAGTCCTGCAACATCCCTGCTCAGAATTAAATCATAACTAAAATTCCTTGCAAATTCCACAGAGAGATTTTAAATACTCAACCATTTTCCTAGCAGATAGAACAGTGGCATGATTGACCAAGATTTTTTTCTTTTTTTTCCTCCTTCTTTTTTTTAAAGTACACATATGATGATGCATCATAGTTATAAACAGATGGTATTTGGCCTCCTTCCTATTCTCAACATTTGGAATTCCTAAACTATGTGAATTAAACAATAATATTTTATAAACATACAAGGGATTTTGCTCACTGCTTTGTTAACATAGAAATTATACAATGCTGACATTTATTTAAATTTTAAAAAGTAAACAAGAGTGTGTATTGAATTAAAGCAAACTAAAATCAACAGAAAGAAATATGTTCTGGGTGCACATTACCTACGACGGGGATGGGCCTTTTTTTTTTAGGGGAGACATAATGGGATGAAGCACAAATTGTAGCTTAGACAGTCTGATCCTTTGTGCTCCAAAGGCTCATTTAACACCTCACTGTAAACAACGGATATTTATAGAATAATTGGCCAGTTGACCATCAGTTGTTCATTTACTATGTAACCTGCTATTATGGAGTTAAAAGAAAGTTCCTTTCTGTTGGCTTTCCGAGGAGTGAAAGTGTGTTTGCAATTTTAGTACCAACTGGATTCAGTCTAACACTTGTACTTAGTATGAGAAACATTTTCATAATACCAAAATTTGGGGAGAATAGGAGTGTTCCTGCCAGGAAGGGAAGAAGAAAGTATTGGTTCTTAAAAGAAGAATTCTCTTTGCTTGGTTTCCTCTTTCCTCTCCGTTTTAACCCTTTTTTAGGTGCCTCTCTCGTAGCGCGATGCTGAGAAGCACTTAGGTTTTAATCACTATTCCCAGGTCTGCAAAGAGGTTCTGTGATGAATAAATAATGAATCAGAGATTTTAATCAGTGTTAGGATTTTTGAAAAGGCTAATTATCATTGTTTACAGACATGCCTTTCCCATGTATTTCCTTGTTTTCCCTTCAAAGCTCGAAGGGTTAAGCCCCGAGCCTGCAGCCCTCCCAACCCTCCTCAGCACCGCACTCCTTGCCTGGGTTTTCTGTGGG
>VWZO01001195.1:353269-371549 GCA_013396975.1 Bucco capensis
TGGTTGTGTGTGTGTGATTTTTTTTTTCTTTTTCTCGGAGCGTGGACACTCAAACTGTAGAAGACGTGGAGCCGGACTCAGGGCTGGGGGAAACGCTCCGCATCCGCGGGAGCCCACCGCGCACATATCTCAGTGCGTCTGTGTCATCTTTATCGGTTGTATATATAAATGCTACAGAAGAAGAGGCGAAGGGGCCGCGGGGAGAAGCCGAGCTGCGCTCCCGCCCGCAGCGCTGCGCGGAGAAGCAAGGAATGCACCGCGGGGCTACCCCCGCAACCATCGCCTCCGGCTCCGGCGCCTCCGCTGCCCCTTCCTCGCCTTTAGCATCATCATTATTATTTTTTTTTTTTGCTTTCGCTGCCACTGGCCTCGTTTAACCTATCTCTGCCCCCACCTCCCTCCTTTTGGCCTCGCCGGGATGGGAAAAGACTTTTCCCTTGGTGGGAGACTCAGTACCAACGTATCCCTCCCGCTCCCGTATTGGATACGCTTCGGGCAACGTCCCGAGTCAGGCCTACCCCAACCCCCACGGCAACCGCCGTCTCTCCGGGTCCTGCGGCCGCATGCCTGGGCTCCCTCATCCCTAAGCTACTCCTGCCTCAGCCCTCCGCTTCCATGGCTCCATCCCTGGGCTCCCGCATCCCAGCACTCCTCCGGTCTCATCCCTGCGCTCCCGCATCCCTGCGCTCCCGTATCCTTGCGAACACGCGGCTCCCTCTCTGTGCTCCTCCAGACGCATCGCTGCGCTCTTGTAGCTCCGTCCTTGCGCTCCCGCAGCCGCATCCCTGCCTTCCTCCTGCCCCATTCCTGTGCTCCCTCATCCTTGCACTCCAGAGGCTCCATCCCCGGGCTCCTCCTGCCCTATCCCTGCGCTCTCGTGGCCTCATTCCTTCGCTCCCTCTTTCCTGCTCTCCCGCGGCTCCACTCCTGCGCTCCCTCATCCCTGCTCTCCCGTAGCCCCAGCCCTGCGCTCCCGCGGCCGCTTCCCCCTGCCTCCTCCCGGTTAAGCTCTCGCTTCTGCTGCTGCTTTCCTGGAGGGTGGGTGACAAGTTGTAAGGCAGTTCGAGAGCACTTGATGATCATTTTTCCAGCAACAGCTGTGTATATTCACTGGGAATGTAAAGGAATATCAGGAGATAATGCAGCGTTGCTATTTATTACCCTATAATTAAAGTTCTGACAGTGTTTCTATTATAAAACCTTATTTGCAAGGGTTCATAACTCAAGAGGCAAAATTTTCCCTGCAAGACGAAGCCTCACTTCCCAGACGGAATCATTTAAAAAGTATTTCAGTTAAATAAGGTTAGCCTATTAAAGGGTAACATTCTCAAGGACTTTCATTAAGGTGCTCAGTTATATCTTCAAATAACAAAATGCAAAGGCTTCCCCAAATCAAGGATATGTAAGAGGAAAATTTTACTTTATTATTTTTTTGGCAGAATCAAGGATTCGTGGAAGGGTTTTTAAATGTAATTCTCTAGGAAATGATTACCATGAAAACAATTTGTTTGAAAGAAAATGCCCTTGGGGCTTTTCCACACAAACTAGTCTTGGGCTAGTACATGAGAACCAAAGTAAAAAGTGGCTATGAAGAGCAGTGAGATTGGCTAATGCCTTTCAACTGGAATAAAAAACCCCCAAACAAACAGAGTCAACAGCCTGAAGAGGGAAAGGTGAATTTAATTTTCAAGGCCCTTTAACTTTTAATAATCTGAGGAACAAGATGGGAGGTACACCCAACCCTCCCAGTTATCCTGAGAGAAATTCATTCAAGATTTATATTGGGGTAATAGAGAAGCAGAATTTGCTCCATGGTTCCTAATGAACTGCTGGCTCGCTCTTTAAAAATGCAATTAGGAAAATCTAGCCTCCTAATTCAGAACAGCTTTGAGCCAAGCCAGAGGTCTCCATGCTGCACAAACGGGTGGAAGCTGGTCTGTAGCACGGCTCCTCACTGTGCCTACAGCACGGTCGCAGCGGGGCTGGGAATGCTGGAAATCCTTTGCTATCAAATTCCCTAGTTATTTTAGGATTTTCTTTTCTATTATACAGGAAGAGGCAATTCTCATGTGGAATAAACCTGTGTTTCCTGTGATCTCGAATCCTAAGACAAAAGGATTGTAGGATTAGGTGCCTGGCCTGTTATTGATGCGGAAGGCAAGGAGCTGTCTGGTTGGAATCTGGCAGGAGCTGGGAAAACCCATTCGGCTTTGACTCTGCACTGAACCCGGTATCAAAGCTCTTGCAGTTGCTGTGTCAATGCAGGTGAAACATCAATAAATATGAAAGTAATTCAAGAGCTAATTCTGTAATTTTATTCCTAAGATTAGGTGTCTGCATTCACCGCTTACCCATGTGTGTAGGAACAACAGGACTGAGATCCCAATTTGTCTCCCTGACCTTTTGAAGTGAAGGCTCTAAATGAAGCAGCACAGAGCTGCTGTCTTGTTTCATCTTCAGAAACCACAAGGAAAGACTCCTCAGGTTGTTTCAGTCTGCAGTGGGCTTGTGGGGGGGAAAGACCACCTTGGGGGATATATCACTACCTGGAAGTTCTACCTCACCTTCCTGACTGAGCACTTCAAACATGCCAGAGTGGCCACAGACACCAGGCCAACCTGGAGGTCCTAGGAGATCACAGAATGATACAGTCATTTAGTTTGGAAGAGATCTTTAAGATCACTGAGTCCAACTGAGATGTTCTAAGGACATTGCCATCCTTGGTCTAGAGCAGCTGTGGATCGTCACCAAGAATATGAAAGTATAGTTAAAGTACCACTGAGCAGTAAGTACACTAAGGCAGAACATCACCTCACGAAGGAGCTGGGTGAGACCTCCTTTGGTCATGGGTCTAACCAGGGTGTGCACTGAGGACAGCAGGAGTCTTCAACTCCAAACCACAGAGCTTTGGTATATTGAGTCTGTTCACCGCAAGCCCTAACTCAACATTACAGCATCTCCTCTTTCTCTTTTACTGGTTTGGAAAATGACTCACTGTGAAACTTGAAATGATTCGCTTGAATTGTACCATGCCTCAGTTTCCCCATCAGTAAAGACAAAACAAATTTCTCATTTGCTGCTGCTGATGCAAGGTGTGAGAACATTAGTGAACATCTATGATTGATACACGCCATGAGAAGTGCAAGGTAGCCCTGTTACTTGGCTCTACCAAGCATGACTACCACATCTTTGCATACTATCTTGAGAAGACCACCACTTCTACTCAACCATATTAAATACCCAGAATCAAGGTGGGCTTTGGTTGAGCAGAAATTAGGAGGAACCAGCATACAGGACAGATGACTCCAACAAAATTACAACTCTCCAGTACTAGGAAAACATCTGAACACTTACCATTGGATCTCCCTTGGGTTTTCTGATTGCTTAGTGGAGTAATTTTGAAAGAGGTACTTCATGGTCTCGCTTTCACTGGAAAAGGATAGCTCAGCAACTTGATGGCATCACAAGACACAAAGGCATGCGTGCAGAGGGGGATCAGGAATCATCTTCCACCTGCTGTGGAGGGACCTCAGGCAAAGAGAAGATGGTGCTGGGTGACAGACTGCTGGGATGGGCAGAGAAGCTGCCCTGCCTGACACACGGGAAGCTGTCTGCAAAAAGAGGTCTTACCAGGCTTCACATCAGAGAGTCCTCTTCTTGCTTCTTCCTAGAGCAGAGCTGAAAATCTTGGAATTGTCATAATGTTTTATTATCGCTCGCAAAGCAGATCCGACTCCATCAGATAAAGACACAATTGCATTCATTGACTCTGACACAAGGATATGCAGAGTGATAAACACACAGATAGATGTACACACTTATACATGAATGAGATATGCTAATTAAAAATTGCAGTGGGCACTTTATTAAAAATTTATTGTACAATCTACATCTTCAAAACATTTTACATCAACAAATACAGCAGCTTGACTGCTAGAATCATAAGTGATTTATCTTTAAAAGGCTGTTATTTGTAACTGGGTGCGAAGATTCTTGATGAACTGCCGTTACATTTAAACTCCTGGTTTTTATTGGAAGGATTTGACTGTTATCTGTTTGTTCTCCATCCTTGAGAGGAATAAAACAAGTGGCTCAGCTTTCATTTTATCGGATAGATGGCACCATGTAGCATATTTCCCATGCTAGTTTGAATTACAGCTGTTTATCTTTCAGCTTTCTTTAAGATTAATTAAATGCAAATGTAACTCCACGAATCAGGGGATTACCTGCCAGACCCCTTATTAATACCTTCACTTAAAAAACTCCCTGTGCCAGAGAGTCATTAATTTGCAAAAAAGGGAAAAAAAAAAACCAACAAACCAACAACAACAAAAAAACCTACAGAGAAGTGCTAAAGCAACCCTTTACCTCCCAACAACCCAGAGATGGCTACCCAATTAGTCCAGGAGCATTGGGATCCTCCTTTCAGGCCCTGTGGCCCTTTGAGGACACAATAAGGCTCCAATGATAACCTGGCAACCTAGGTAGAAACTCAGCCAAGTGTGAGCGTTTGAAGCTGCAGCTTGGCTGCCATCGTGTCGGCGAAAAGAAAGAATTCAGGCACCATGTCATCCAGTACAAAGGATAAAAACAGATTCCACCGGAAATTCAATGTGGCACCACATATGGGATACATGAGTGTGGTTACACAACAGGCCACAGATTTTTTTTTTTTTCTTTCTCTATTTCTCTTTTTTTTTTTCTTTTTTTTTTGTTGAACAGTCTCCTGCATGTGATGCCGAGGACATGTGTAACCATCATAACGTCTCTAAGAATCTGTATTTAATTTGAGCTGGGGTGGTGGCAGGGATTGGAGATCTGAAGCCGCCACAGGTTTGTGGCAGATGGCTCTGTGTCAGCTATGACAAGCAGCCAGGCTCGGCTTCCTCTGCAGATTTTCTTTTCTCTCTGATCAGGTAAATATGGGCACACTCTGGAAACTTCCACAATTCTGCCTGAGGCTGCAAGTTTGTGACTTAGCCCCATCTGTCACAAATCTTCCCTGGGTTCTGCTGCGAGCAGAGACCTGAATTTACCGCCGAGCGCTGCCCAAGAAAAGCCAGCCGGCTCGCCCTAAGAGGAAGCACAAGAGACAAGCGCATGAAGCCATGTTAGATGCTGGGACACAAAAGAGATTGTCTCTCGGGTGGGCAGAAGCATGGCTTGGTGCCAAAATGCTCTGCAACACCCCACATTTGAGGTGCAAGAATGCTTATTTGGAAACAAGGTGAAGTGTGTGTTGGTTTTTTTTTTTAACCTGGTCAGCAGCCCCAGGTGATTTGCTCCTGGATGAGTACCATCAAATGTCCATCTGCTTTACTGGAGTTCTCAGTGGACATGCCAAGGACTGAACACCCCGGTATGGATGTGCCCCTCTCACCCTCTGACATGGCAAAACCATAAAACAGTAGGAGAGCGAGTCTTCTGCTTGACTATTACTAGTCTGGCTTCTGGGCTTTATGTTAGAGGAACCTTGGAGAGAACAAATTCAACTCCTTTTTTTTTTGGTAGCAATAGCTCTGCAAAGATCTGGGTGTTCATTTTTTCAAGGAATAGCAATTCAGACAACAGTTCCTAAATACACTTGATACTTGAGCTCTCTTACCAGAGGTCAAGAGAAGCAAAGTTTTCACCTAAAGCAAGATCTCCTCATGAAGAACAGGCAGCAAAAGAAGATGTCACTAACAGTACAGTATCATTTATGAAACAATCAATTTCTTTGTTTCTTGTGTCCTAAGATTGGAATGAAGAAATTAATATCAACTCTGCCATCATTAGACTTCAGAATTAACCTCTGGAATTTAATAAGGCTTGTTCATCCACTCAGATCTGCTGTTTCAGAGTTCAAGCAGACAGTGCTGATTTACTGTAAAATTTACACACTTTATTAAAAACTGCAGTAAAAAAAAAAATTAAGATTTAGAAACTATTATTCAGCTCAAAACCTGAGATTTGGCAGGTAAGAGAGCAGAGTGACAAACAGAGTCAATTTTTATCAGGTCAGCTTTACTCCATGATCCAGCTCCTTCCCTCTGTAAGTACTGGGGAAGAATCAAGGTGGAAAGCACCTTGTAGTAATTACTTCTGGAGCACAACTTTCATACTCCAAGCACCTCTGGAAACCACCATCAAAAGTTGGCATTGGTTTGCATGACTTGGGTGCCCTGTAAGGCCCAAGTCAGAGCTATTTAAATACTCCACAGTGGATTAACAGTATTTCCCTGAATAAAACTGGTCTGTCTACAGTTTCTTATATTGGTCTTTTACAACTCACTTAATTCTTTCTGTCTTTAAATAGAAACCATCAAATGTTGGCTGTGAGTCTATGCAAGAGACACTGGTGGGTACCTTGCACAGGATGGTTCAGAACACACTGACCAACTACAGCAGCAGGAAAAGAGTTTCAGGCTTTCTTTCTCAAGGTAATTTGAATAAATTAATTTAAGTAAAACAAATTTTCATGCTTTTTGCAACTTTTCTTTGCAAGCCAATCCTATTTCCTTTGACCCATTTCTCCATCTACCATTTTGCAGCAGCTGTGGTTCATTTGTCAGTTTTCATTTACTCTCTAAAACTAAACTGGAAGCTATTTAATATTGTTTTAATGAAAAGTTCAGAGTCCTGGTGTGTTGTGCTGAAAGATGCACACACAACTGCTGTCCTAACCAACCCTTTCCTCCTGCTCTACAAGTGCAGCCAGCTGCTACCAGCTATAGAGCAACATTTTCAGAGCTAAAACCTCCTAGATATATATACCCCAGAGAGCCAAGAGACAAGCCAGCCACAGGAGAAGTTTAGCTGCAGGCCACATGCATATCCATGGATATATGCATATTTTTATATATGTCTACATAGACATATTTTGTGTCTATATATGTATAGTTGGATCCCAGAATGATCTAGCAGGCAACTTCAAGAGCCAACCTGCTGACCCCTTTTTTTCACAGCAAGGATCCACATTAGCTAGTAGACCCCACTCTACCACAGCTGCTTCCAGACCCACATGCTGCTTAGAAGACCTAAGATTGACCCAAAATGCTTAAATTTTGTCCCACAGTCCAGCAGATCTTGCCACCTGTGCTACCTTCCTAAGCTAGCTGGATTTCACCTGTATCAGCCACACACAGGGGAATGAAAAATGACAAGGTATCAGCCTAAGCTGGAGGCAACCCTGAGTAGCTTAACCCAACTCTGATGTTAGGCCCTACTTCAAAGCTGGCCCTGCTTTGAGCAGAGGCAAACCACATGACCTCCACAGGTCCCTTCCTAAATTACTTTATGAGTCTATGTTCTAAATAAGTCAGGAAAGTTTTCTTTCATGTCAGAAATCCTTACGTTATATATATATTTTACTTAGGATCCCATGCTTAAGCACTGACACAGAGATGGGACAGCATGGACACAGCACTCTGCACTCCAGAGTTCCCAGGCTGCTATATAACCTTCCCTCACAGGCTCTGAAAAGCAGATCTAAACCATCTCTGAAACCATTTTAACTTGTGCTCCCTGGAAACTAAGCACCTCAAGAGTCAAACAGAAGTTTTTCACTCGTGCTTCCAACCTCCTTCTGAGCTGCACCTAATGCTCCCCAGGTAGAAGCATAAATTCAAAGCAATGGCTTCTTTTCACTCTTCAAATAAGCTCTGCTGATGGAACAGAAAGCCAGCAGGATGTATGGAACTCTCTGTACTATTTGCATAACCTATAAAGCTCTAAATTAACTTTATCAGCTCGGGACAAAAGATCTGGAGAACACTGTAAACAAACATCTGCTCAATATACATCCACTGTTAAAAAGTGAACAATATGTTTGGCTCCATAAGGAACAGGTTGAAAATTATCAGAGTACAAAACATCACATCAAGTGATGGCATGTCCTAGACTACTCTGTAAAGCAATGATCTCACCAGCACAAAACCAGCTCTAAAGCATCAAAATGGCTTGAATGATGAGAGATTAGATTATAAAAATGGAATAACATTGATGAGGAGAAACTGCAAAGACTGGGATACTGTAAGTGTTTGACAATGCTTATAAAATAGTGAATAGCATAGAAAAAATGGATGGGGAGCTTCTGCTTCCAGGTGACCAACTCCAGAATGAGAAGACACTCAACTGAAGGTGGGGAAACACCGAGCCAACTGAAGGAAATGCTTTTGTGCAAATATATGATGAACTGCTTTGTTATCAAAAGATGTTTCCACGGGCCTGAGCATCAAATGGAGAACTATTACCTACAGCCTGGTAATACTTACTACTGACTGGAGCATCTCTCTTAAGAGCAGAGGCTGAGCCCCAGGGCTGGTTAGCCTGGAGAAGGACAGACCCAGAGCAGATCCCCTCAATGCTTATCAATATTTAAAGAGCAGGGGTCAAGAAAATGGGGCCAGACTCTTTAGTCAGTGGTGCCCAGTAACAGGACAAGTGATAATGGGCACAAGCTGGAAGCCAGGAAGTTCCACCTAAACAGGAGGAAAAAATTCTTTGCTGTGAGGGTGGCCAGAGCACTGGCCCAGGCTGCCCAGAGAGGCTGTGGAGTCTCCTTCTCTGCAGAGATTCCAAACCCACCTGGAGGAGATCCTGCTTTAGCAGGGGGGTTGGACTAGATGAGCTCCAGAGATACCTTCCAACCCCTACCTTTCTGCGATTGTATGAAAAGGTTATGAAAGATGATAAAATCTCCAAGACCAGGATTAGGACCAATCTCTAAAAGACAAAGAGAAGACCTTTAATCCTCTATTTCTACCTTTGTCAGCCTTCTCCCAAGCATCCAGTGCTCTCCACTATCAAAACCAGAGTATTAAACACATGGTGTGCTGATCCAGAGTGGCACTTGGCATCCTGATGGCAATACTAATTTCTTGTGGAGTTCTGCTGAGGAGTGGGTGAGGAAAAGGGCAGAGGCATCATCCCCAGCTCTTACATATCCAGAGCCCTGCATCCTTAGGCTGAGAATGCCTCCTGCTACTTCCCTAGGTACGCCTAAATATTAAAGCTGGACCAGGAGCAGTGCTCCTTTCTACATGTTTTCCTGAAATACCAAAGATACTGCTTCATCAGAGCAAAAAGAGCAGGGAAAAAAGAGAGGGGGAAAAAAAAAAGAAGTTTTGTTACAACTCCCCTATACAGCCAAATCCTGGGACTGGAAACAATTCAGATGTCTACGGTCTAACTGGGATCTTAATTTGATTTTACAGCAGTTTAATCCCTTTGAATTCAGCAGACTCCCTTCTACAGTGGTGTAAGAAAAAGAAAAAAAAACCATAAAAATCACGCCATGTGTCTTTTCATAGGCAGGTGAGCTTCTGTAGTGTGATGGAAATGAGAAGATGAATGTCAGAAAGTGGGCCAAATTCTTTTCTCCCTTAAACAAGCATGAGTGAGAGTAGGATTTTTCTGTAGGAACTGAAGCTGACAGCATGTCAACCAGCACTCATTCAGCTGGGAGGGCTGGGAGAGATTATTTAAAGTTGTCAGCTCCTTCCATGCCTGGCTTTTGGCAACTCTTCTTGTCCCTTTCCACTGTATACTCTTTATACATGCTGTTTTAAATTAAGAAACTCAAGTGAGGGAACTGAAAGGTAAACTTCAAAGAAAATAATGCAGAAACAAATGCTTTGCCCTATTTTATATATATATATATATATATATGCACTTATTTTAAATCTCCTAGATGGGGAGCTTGCAAACACTGACAGGTCTTACAGTGTACTCCAACAGAAACCAATGCCCTGGTGCTGTTATTTGCTTCATTCTGGCACTTGCTTTGGCAACCACAAATACCCAGAACCAGAGAGCAACATTTGATTCCATACAACTGAAACAGAACAAATAAATGATAACAAATGAGGTCTACTTTCCACTTATCTCAACCTTCTGCTAATACCTGGTAGGAGGCAATGGTGAAATGCAAATGAGGCAGCCTTGGGCACTGTGAGAATAGCCAGGGGAAGCAATACATCATTTGGAAAGGTTTCTATAGGTGCTTACATTATGGATGCTTTAAAAGGTCTTGCAGCATGAGTCTGCTCTGTTGAGTTAAGCTACTGCAGTTTAATGTCTTGGTCTGTGCATTTTCCCAGTCACATTCCCTGTGTCCAGCTCTCTAACCTGACTGTGTCCCACTGGCATTTATCTCCCTTTTGCCCCAACTTTGTCACAACAAGCACTGAGGACAACTGAAGGAATAAACTGCCTGCTTAATTAGACTGATGCCTAATTATTATGGATATCCTTAGTAATAAAATCCCAACAATAGGTAATGGGGTAAGTGCAGGTACTTCTGATGATGATAACTTCCTGCTCTGTGAAGAAGAATTCCCAACCAGTAAAGAAAAACAGTATTTGCTTTTAAAGCAAATTTTACTCTCAAGGTTTCACAGCTACTTTATGAACTTCAAGCCAGCAGCATGTCAGGAAGGTTGCTGAAAGAGAAGCAGCTAGTGAGAGTACACTACTCTGCTAGGATCCCTCTCCTATTCCACTAAAGCATACATATTATTAGACTGATCTCAAAAAAAAAAAGTGAAAATCCCCTTCAGGATTTCATTCTTTCCAGCTTCCTGGAAAGCAGAATTGCTCCAGCTACAATGACAGTAACAGCACATGGCTAAGTTAGTGTTTTTTTCTAGGAGGTTTTGTGGAGAGTTTCACTATGAAAGGAAGCCTTGGCATACGTGGGTGTAGGTACAAAGAGATAACTCTAACAGTATCTCCTGAGCTGATCCAAAGCCTATTAAAGACAACAGGGATCTTGTCTCTGGTGCTCACAGGTTCTGGATTAGGCTTTGCTTTGCTCACTTTAAAACAATCCCCTGCTCAGCTCAGTTGCTACCTGTTGCAGACACTCAAGCCTGAAGGCTCAGAAGATCTGAACTGTTAACGTGTACAAGTGGTAGGATAAACACCTTTAGCTTCTGCCTGCAAATCATTCCAAAGGTCTTTTTTAAAGCAAACAAATAAACAAAAACAACAGAAAAATCCTTCAAATAAATTAGTATTTTGCTTATGGGGCTTGTAAACACTTTTTAAACCCATATCACTTTACATCAGTGTTTGCTCTCCTGTTAATACCACTTTTGGTGCACCTTGGCCGTCTTTAGGAGCTGAGGAAAACCACACGAGGAGAAGATCCACAGGAAAACAACTATTAGCTGAACTTAAAGCAAGGTAAACATTTAAGGACTGCTTTCCCTTTGAAGCCACCATGTCTAACTGTAAGATACTACTGGCTCAAGAAGTAATGCTGAACACTGGAAGTGTTCAGTCAGCATTTTAAACTATTATGAGCTACCTTCTGAACCATTGCCAAGTTAATAGACAATGAAAGATAATGAGCTTGAAATTGGGTGTTAAATTGCATTTTTGGTTCTCTCTCTCTCTCTTTTTTTTTTTTTTCTTGAAGTTTAACTGTTTCCTGCAGAAACAACATCATCTTTGATATATCATTATGTAAATGCCTATTTTTAGGTCACACACAAAAGTCAGGCATGGGCTATAGCCTCGCTCCTCCTGCTCCATGTGTGCAAGAAGGGGGAGAGACACAGACAGCACACAGCAAGGCCCAACACTTTCTGGTCCCTAGAGGGAGGAGGAAGGTGGAGAGAGGAGGTTAGGTCTGCTGGCAGCATGAGCCTTCAAATTAAGAAGGAGATTACTCGACTTGCTCATTAACAGTGTGCTTGGGAACACTAAACGGACCACATTTGTACTGCATGGGTAACGCACGGAGTATTTCTATGTGCTCCTTGGAAGACTTTCAGCTCAATTCAGGGTTGTTTTTACAACCTGAAACATCTCTGTTGGGCAGGGCTAATGTGTGCCCAACCTGCTCATGGTATAGCCAGGATTGTAAAAGTCAGAAAATGCTGTAAATTTACACAGGAGCGTGCAGAAAAGAACAGTTATTATTTTAAGAGCAGCATTTTGTAAGAATAGCTCTTCACTGGAATAAGAGAAAATTCAGTGCTTCATTCACAATCAGGTAATTAAAAAATAAAAGAAAGAAAGTGTGACTCCTAGCAGTAGAAAGACACCTCTTAAAAATGTAAAAGTTGTTCTAGCATCAATTACTCAACCCAAACCTGAATGGAAAATCTACCACTAAAACTGTACTTTCTCTATGTAAATAATTGCAAAGAACAGGACATGATAAACACCAGCAAATTATGCTTCTGATAAACTTTATATTCAACACACCTTAAAAAGCAAAGTGCTAAAATAATCATAATCATGAAAATAATTCAAACAATTCCAAAAAGCAGAGAAACCTTACCTGATACTAGTCACCTGCATTTTTGAAGGAGCAAAGATTAAATTAGGATAGGAAGGTAGGCTTATCCTCATTAATATAATTGTGGGCGTCTTTCTTTTATTTTCCTTTTAAACTAATGAGTAGTATTAATCCAGGTTCATTTTTATAAGCCTCTTGGGCCCAAATGTAAAGGACAGTCATTTTAGAAAACAATAAATTAAAAAAAAAGGCATGTAGCATGCATTAAGTGCAAGGATTTCATAAGACCTAGGTTAATACAACTGGCATCTAGTTTAATTAATCCTTGTTAGCGTAACAACTAATATCCCTCCCTAGCATGTTTCCTTTAAACATTAGTATGTTAATTAAATGTTGCTTTTTTAAAGGGGTTTTCATTTTTTTTTTCCCCTTTGTACTTCAAGATGGCATTATATCATGTAAAAACTCTTCTGAACAACTACCTTATAGAGATGTTTCCTGACAATATCTGGTCTCTTGCAGAAATTCTGAAGCCTTTTAAAAAGCTGTTCAGGTGTAGAATACAGATATTCAGCTGCAGGAGAAAGGGAAAAAAAAAAAAAACAGATACATTTTTAATGAAACAAAAACCTCAAAGCACACACTCGATATTAGTCACTTTACTAATTAAAAATGCATATTGCTCTGTGCCTCCTCGTGTTTTACATTATTTAAGCATGATTTTATAAGGTTACCTCAGCTCACAAGGATGTTTAATGCTAAATAAGACTGTGTAGTTGTGCTGTTTAGACATCTCCTTTGGGTGATTAAAATACATTATTCTAATGTAACACAATGCATATGTGATACATTTAGTGATGAGATTTTTTTTTTTCTTTCATAGAACTGGTACTACATCAGTGTGGATCCTGTACTGTAGTTGCATGCTATTAAGTATTAAATTGTTTATAGAATTTGGTGTGATTTTCAGGCCTTGTTTTTGTGTGGTTTTCTTAAATTTTTTCCCCCCCTCTGTATAAAAAAAAAAAAAGCATTGTAGCATCACTGACCTTTACACACAAAAAATCTATCATTAGGGGTTGTGTATGCTAACAATGAAGAATGCTATTTCAAAACTTGCTTTTGTGTTATCTTAAAAGAACAGATGGCAAATATAAACTCCTTCTAATGTATTAAAACACATAAAATTCTCCTTAACACTAACATCTTAGCTTGCCAAATAAACAATTGCTTTTGCTCAAGTTTAGTCTCAAACTTTCTCTTTTAGCCTGAATCGTGTTAATAATGTTTCAGCTCCCCTCCTCCCACAAAAAAATGCAACAAAACAGCTACCTGGAAATATCTCTGGGTACACCAAGGCTTTGGGACATAGTGGATAGCAGCCACAATACACAGCTTCGACCCTGAAGGTTAGAAACAATAAATACACACAAAAAAATAGATGTTAGTGAGCCAAACCCCCCCTGATTTTGGTGCATGTACAGCTTCGACCCTGAAGGTTTGAAACAATAAATACACGCAAAAAATAGCTGTTAGTGAGCCAATAAGCCCTGATTTTGGTGCAAGAGCAGTTGAGGTTGACTACACACAGCGAGAGCCAAAAGCTTCCTTCTTCAGCAGCAGAATCCTTCTTAAAATGCCAAAGTTGCTCTTTTGAAAGAAAATTTTATTGATCACATGAATCACATCGCCCAGAACAGGGAGCATATGTTTTGTTCGCTGAATAAATCAAAGCGCGGCTCTGCATTTTTTGTGTTTCTTAAATACTGCTTAACACATTTTATAATCAGCAGACAGCCACATGTAACAACATGGTGAAGGATGGATGGCTTGCCTTTAATATTCCTGCAGAAAACCCAAGGGCACACGTGTGCACGTTGGGATGTGTGTGTATCTACACACGGATGCACACCACCCCCATCATCACCTGGCAGAGGAGATAGCCACCTTCAAGACTACACTTACATATAGCCCAGAAACAACTTGCAGCATGCTTCAGCCTGGGCTTTTTGACCTTATTCACATGCTTCAGATCATTTCCTTTAGATTTCAGGAGGTAAACTGTTGGATTTTTTTATTAAGTACTGATGAGATTCCTTTGCCAACATGTGCGATGCTTTGTACGTTTGCTTTTTTCCTCAAGGAAGAATTTATCCATCTCCTAATCTATCCATCTCCTAATCTATCCATCTCCTAATTTATCCATCTCCTAATTTATCCATCTCCTAATTTATCCATCTCCTATACCATCAAACCCAAATATTTGATGACTGCAAATATCAATTTGATATTTGAGCACTACTTTGAGTAGCTCAAAGTTTTCTAGCAGGGAATGTAAAGAGCTATCCTCTTTGTGTTTGCATTTGTTAAGAGCTGAATGGGTTAAGGCATAAGGTTTTCAGTTGATTTTTATTTTGTTTTGCATAATGACCATTGATCTGACAGAATGTCCCTCCAAAGCTACAACTGTAATTTCTGATGGCCAGAAATTACATGGTGAAATTCAAAACACTTCTGAAAATATGTTTATTTTATGAGAGGCTTTGAATTTCCTCCAACATGTTGACCATACGAGGATTTTATTTTTAACTCCAGTTTCTCCTCAGCCTCCAGAAAAAAAATAAAATAAAATCTGAAATCTTGTCAACGTTCACCTTTTCTATTTTCAGTGACAATCCAAAAGGCTTTTGCTACCTTCATGTGCATATTGGGTTTGGTACTTTATTACAGGCACCCAGAAGGAATTCTATTTCCTTTAGATCTCCTCAGTTTTAGACAGGGAAAATAAAATAAAATAAAGAATAACACATTCAACTTTCATGCTAGAAAACTATGTGGGTCCACAAACCCCAAAGATACACATTTCTCTGCTAAGCAATGCTTGCTAGGTTGTTGGGTTTTTTTATAAACTTTTAAAATTTGTAATTTATGTGGCTTTTTTTTTAAATAACATATGCACTTCAGATTGCATTTTAAACATTAACAACAATTTCAAAGTGTACATCGTCTAGCACTATATTTTTTTTTACCAAAGGGAAATGTTTCTGATGTGTGATTTAATTGATGATTTCAGCTCTTAAATATTGTGTCATATGTCAAAGCAAATAGATTTTTAAAGTTTTCTTTACTCTAGGAGGAAGAAAAAAAAAAAGAGTGAAACTGTGGACATTTCAGTAATAGCTCAGATCACTAAGTTATGTTAAAATATTTGCTTTTTAATCATTATTGGCTGTGTGGAAAAAAAAAAGAAGAAAAAAAAAAAGGAAAAGAAAAAAACCCATGAACAGCTCCCTAAAACAAAACTGAAGGCCAAGCTGCAATCTGAGTCATCATGTGAGGTTACAATTTCTCCTTATGAAAAACCTCTGTCAGGATCATGACTTAGTAAAAATTAGAATTTAATGCCTTGGTAGTTTGCTGGGTAAAAGTTAAAATTTGGATTTTTTTTTTTCCTTGGCACATCTTATTTGCGTGCTCATTTTCTACCTTTCTGCACCAAAGTTTACATGCCTTTTTGTGCCAGGTCCTGACCACAGTGCAAATCCCTCATGTTGTAAACCCTACACCTTGCAGATGCCAAGAGCTCTCAAGGCTAGAGCACACAATGTCACAGGCTCCAGCCTAGAGAGGGACAGCAAAGCTTTGCTACTTCCACACGTTTTCTGTCCTATTCCAGAGAAGTATCATATCATAACAATAACACAATTATTCTTCATTTCACTCCTTAAGCACTACTAGTTAAATAATAAATAGGGTTCCGATTGATCTATTGTTAAAACGGCTAGTAAATGGCCTTTTTATTCCAATTAACAAATCATCTGCTAAATCTATGAATCTTAATATTCAGATCTATTCCCTTCAATTCATACAATTTATCTGCAAATAGTTGTTGGGCTTTTGATTCTAAATATAATTAGCTGATAATTTTGCTTGGCTGAATTACTTTTCTGGAGGGCCTGCTCAGGCTCTCAGTCGCATTATCTAGCAATAATGAATCTGATAGGTGAAATTTTTTACTGTAATGAGGATGAGACACAGTTGTGACACCTGAGTCTAGTAATAACAGAAGACTGCTAATTATCGACAGCACTTTTTGTGTGTGATGCACAGAGAGAGAGAAAAAGATCCCTCATTATTAAAAAATAAAAAGTTACAATTATAAGTGACACCGGAGGAGAGTAAATAAAATGGAGTGATTAAAACATTGCTGCTTTAAGGGTGTTTTTAATTAAGTGGAAATGCTAATGTTGTCATACTTAGCAGATGGGATTAAAATTAGTTATTGTAAGTAACTCATATTTTATGTTATGGTTTCCACAGCATGTCTACAAGATCTAAGAAAGTGATACATTCCATAAGACATTTAAAAAATGAAATTCTCAGAGTCTTTACAGCTCATAATAATGAACATCATGAATAAACTATTGAAAAAAAAAATCATCTTGCCAAGGCTTTTACCATCGTGACTTCACTTGCATGGAATGAAACCATAATGTACTGGGGCTGGTGGAACTGCACTGCTGGTCTGCCTTTGTCTTTTGCTGATTCTTGCATTTCTTATTTCCTTCACACTCAACAATAACAGAAGTTTGGTGTTTGGGCAGGCATCCAACCTCAAGTGTGGTGTCAAGAAGGTACAGCTTTTGGTGCAAGGCAAGATGATGACCACCCACCAAGGTGATGTTCTAAACGAAAGCACAGGATGCCTCGTGTAACTGCAGATAAAAACCTAATTGCACACTTTCTCCTACTTTATTTGTGTAAAATTTTCCATCTGCTCCATCTAAAGATGTCTAAACTGTTAGTATCAAACCTGCATTCAGCTGCCAGCTGTGCACATTAAGGATTGCAAAACACTAAGTAAATGAGGCAGCATAAAACCAAGTAGTACTGGTCCATCTGCCCAGTACTAGTAGGGACCCCCATACCTGGTCCTTTTAAAGCACCACACTGCTGCTCAAATTGATAAGGAAAATACTTAATAACAGCCTTTAAGAGCCTTGGTTTAGAAAGCTCAATTTGCATTTGCTATCATGACTTCTAAGTATCGGAATCTGCCTACTACTAGTACAAGTTAAAGCTTTTCATCTCCCTTTCAAATGCTCTTTGAAGAACTTTTAATGAATGAAAATTAACATCTATAATTTATAGTATTTGCTGTCAAATTTCTAAACAATTCATGGCAACATCGTGGAGATAAGTTTTAAATGGTATTTTCTGAAAATCCTTTCTGCTGCACATACTTTGCCATTTGTTTGGGGAGCCACGGGGTTTTTTATTAGTGAAATTACTAATGATTACAATACTTAGCACTTATATAGTGTTCCACATCTTCAAAGTGCAGCACTGTCGTTAATTAAATGATTTTGTCTTTGCTAATTCATGTTACAAATGAAGGAAAAAAAAATAAGGCCAAGAATCTAGATATAATAAGGATGTTGCCTGTTTTTCACTGTACGGTTTCATATATATTTATTTTTGGCTAAATGCAACATGGGAGTATGTAAACAGAGAGATGTTAATACACTTCAATCAGCAGGTATGTGCTTCTGTGTGCACTGATTACTACAACATTTAAAAAATAATCTATTACACAATCATATTGTGTGCATGTAGCACTAACATTTATCAGGTAATAGCTCTTTTTTTCTTTAAGGACAGCTCTATTGATGTTGATTGTTTGCTGATGGCCAGGTCATATCTGGGGTGCTCTCCTCCAAGTTTCAAACAAATCAGAATACTTAAACTGTGTGAATTCACAGGTAAAAACTGAGTCACATTAAGAGTCCTAACTGGAGAGTGTGAAACTCTCCTTTTATCACTGCAGTGTCAGAATAAAACGAATTCTTTGGCAATCCTTTCATCATAAGGAAAAGAAAAAAAAGTAGAGAGGTGAGAAGCACGGCATCACCGTGTAAATGGTACATTATTCTTTATTGTGATAAACCCAAAAGAAAACAAAACAACAACAAAAACCAAGCAAACAAAAAACCCCCAAACAATCTCTTTAAAAAAAAAAAGGAAAAAAAAAAAAAGGAAAAAAAAAAA